>WTSP01009748.1:80370-90960 GCA_025331215.1 Actenoides lindsayi
CAAAACAACACAAAAAACCACAACACAACACAAAACAACAAAAGACAACACAAACCCAAACAAAGACAAAACCAACTCAGACTAACCAACAAAAAAAGCCACCTTCAAAGAGCTGGCCATAGTTCCTTTCATCTCAAAGTTATTTGAATCCTCTGCCTTAAAAGCTACATTGAACATGTATCTGTGAAGTTTCTCTTTCACCAAGTTCTTTGATTAGATGACCAAAATTTTTTAGCTGATATTCACACTGTAAACTTAGCAACTTCTTGAAATTTACAGATACAGATTAAAACCAGGAGGAGTTCCAGACTTTATAACACTGATAGGAAATGACTACAGCTGAACAGCCCAACAGACCCACCTTACAATGAGAGTGGGGTGGGGTTGAGACTGAAACTGCCATCACATTTCAGGATTATTATCTTCCAGAATTATCACTAGAAATCTCTTGAGTTACCCACATAAAACCTGGTATTACAAAACCTTTCTAATATCTGTGTTTCTGACTCTGTGCTCGTTACTCATTCTACTTCCAGCTGTACTATTGTTCTGTTGAAACTCAACATGTCCACATCTCATGACACAACTTCTTTGGCTACTGGACCTTTTCATCTGAATGCATCATTGGCAAGAATATATCAGATCAAAGACAGACACCGATACCACAGATCCCATGCCACACAGTCCTTCATAAACTTAGTCCATTCTCAACAGTAGTTATACAGCTGCCCTTGTGCTATACATCAGAGGTCAAAACAGAGCTGAGTAAAAACCAGAACTGCCACACTTCAAGCCAAGGTACCGTCCTTTGCTTTTCCAGGCTAAACAGCACTATTTAAAAAAAAAAAAAAAAAAAGTGGAAGTGAAGCCTCTGAGCTTCATGAGAAGGGGTTAGCAAGTGTGGTCTGACTTCATAACTTCATGAATAGTTGCCTAAGTGTTTTCATTGCAATCAAGGGCCGTGGTAGATGGGAACAGGAACTGCTCAAGCTGCTGAAAAAGGACCAGCTGAGAAAACAAGCTCTTCCCCAGCCCAGATCTCTGGAGGAAGTGGCAGAGGAAGTCCCAGGACAGAACTGCATGTATTTTCCAGCCAAACAAAACAAGGGCAACAACGCATGACTGGAGAAGTGTAAATGCAATACCTGTATAAAAGAATCAAGAAAAATGATGTGGGCAATAAAAGGTGGGCAGTAAATTACGGGCAGGTCTTAACTGTAAACAAGACTTCAACAGAGCAAGATCTCCTTGTGAAAGTTACTTAAAAATACAGAATCAAATGGGAAATGGCATGAAATGTCTCTCTCAAACACAGGTCCTGCCAGGCTCACTGTGTAACCAACTTTCTAGACATATGCAAGGTGATTCCTCTGAACTTCTGTAAAATATATGAACCAATGTTACCTGGAATATCTAAAGAAGGTGAGAATTAACAGAAAGTGCAAGGTTTGTAAGGAATTTGTTGTGAGGAAGACACTGTTAAAAGTGAAAGCATCAGGCAAAGACATGCTCCCAGGAAGAAAAAAAAGAAAAAACCAAAACTGCACTGCTTGGCAAAGGACTGAGGAGGAGGTAGGGTAGGTTTGTAGTCCAGATACATCACATAAACATTCAAAGCATTTGGGAACTTATTGTACTAAATTTCTGACAACAGTGTTTATGTGCAGAGGTGTATCTGTTGCTAAAAGTGAAGAATTTCCATCAGTCTAGCAAGAGTGTATACTTTAAAGCTGTAACAAACAATCTTTCAACTTGTCAGTTCTACAATGGGTAGAAATGCCTTATGATTTCACATAAGGAATTAAGTACTTTCAAAAAAATCAATGGAGCATGTTTTGATTTTTTCTTGTATTTAATCACTTCTGAAATATAAATATATTTCACTTACAGCTGGTTTGAATTACCAACATGACGGGAAAAACGTGTAATAGAAAGTTTGACTTATTTACCTTTTTATATGTTTTCTCTTCATTTCGTTTTCCAGCAGTAACGTCTCCATTTTCAGTTACAGATGACATCTAACAACAGAAGCTCAAGTTATAAACAAAGCAGTTGCTTTAGAAAAGTAAGTGTTCAGAAAACGCGATACAATTTATTAGCCATTTTTTGCTAAATTCAAACTTTTTAGAGGACAGCAAGTCACCAAGATACGTGACATATCTAGGATATTCTTAGCATGATTTTCCAGGCAAAGGACAGCACTCCCCCTGTAATACATCCAGCATATGACCAATTAAACTTGAGCCTCTATTTCTCTTTCTCCACACCTGTATGCAGGTCAATGGGAAGACTCTGCAGTGAAATCTTGCTCCTCAGCAGACTGCATGAGATAATCTTGAGAGGTGCAATGATGGGCAAAACTATGAAGCTTGCGAGTCAGATACAAGGTGTCATGTCTCAGAGGATCAAGACATTTGCCTGCACTGATACACTGTATCTCCTCAAAGGAGCAAGGACATATTTGACAATACACCTTGTCATGGATGTAAAGCAATGCTAGATCAAGAATAAATCACCAAGTTCCAGATCACCTGGGAAACACACTTGAAGTATGGCTGCCAAAATGAATAAACTAAAAAGCTACAAGCACATGTTTTAAAATCACTCTAGATTTTGACAACACTTCCACAGTGGAAGTATACATACCCTTATAAACAACAGGACAAGTCATCTGGAGCTGAAAGTAAAGCTCAAGCCATTCATCAGTGGTGTTAATGATTTCCAGAACCTATTAAAAGAAAAATCTGTTATCACTATGTCATCACAAATTTACATCTCCAAGAATACCTTTACATATCCTTTCTCCAGTGTTCTTCAGCCCAAATACGAATTCAGCTACGAGTTATGCTTTTCAAGAATCATCTCAAATAACTTAGTTACTAATGGGTAATTTAATGTACTTAGAAACGAGCAGTGTTACACAGGATAGTATCACTGCAGCCTAATTTCCCTTTGCCCTAAATATTTCAATACTGTGGTACAAGCAACCCTACAATAAAACATTTATGTAGCGCAGTAGACGTATATGCTCTGCAGTGTTGTGTAACTACACGGTCTCTTCCATAAGAACTTCAAAAATTAATACTAAACCTTACAGTCTCCACCCACTTGGGATATCCCATATTTTAACTCCAAGAAAGCAAAAAAGATAAGCAATAGGAGTGGTGGTTTGGAAAAATGCACACTAAATAATCGTAGATAACAAATAAACTAATTTTGAAAGCCTTCCATAGCAGTAGCTACTATCGGCATAATTTCTTTAAGTAGTCTTGTTAGAGGTGAGATGGTTTGACTAAATATGTGAGAAAATATTACATAATCAGATATTATTTAGCACCTCTTTGGAATCAGCTCTCCCTCCCATCTTCCACATCTATTTTAAGTCACATTAGTAAGGATATCCTTCAATTTAATTTCTCAGCCACACTGGAGACAAAAAAATAAGTCTATGTCTTTAATCAGTACAAAAAGCATCTTGTACATAACTAAAAAATTATTAAACAACAACAAAAAAAATATTTCCAGGCCTCATTCACTGAATTTAATTTTGCAGTAATCTGAAAAATATACATAGCATCATTAAAAAACCTTTTCTGTAACAGGCTTCAAAACAGTATTTTCATCTTCTTCAGAGACATAGACTATTAATTGCAGGAGACAAAAAAAGAAAGGGACGACAAACACAAGCCTACATTTCCTCAGAATACACTGCCTCCTTAGAAAAAACCTCTTCTAACACTACATAACAGTATTTGGTATATCATACTGCAGCTAGCTACATTCCTCATTGTAGCTTTCATGCAATTAATGTATCTTAATAAATCATTTACTTGGATGTGCACTAGCATCATCCTATACATGAAAATACTACTTAAAGGCAACGACTCAGTTTTGCTACCTTTTAAAACCAAGTATAATTTATCTAGCTTACCTATATTCACACATTTAATATTAATACTGATCCATGCTTGTAACTCTACTAGTATACAAACACAGACATCAAGAACATCTGTTAAAACATCTCTTCTTGTAAAACAATCACTTTAATCACTAGAAGGAGGAAGACTGTTTAAAAACTTAAACAGGGTAAAACAGGACAGGGAACTGCTCAAAAGAGTCCAGTGCAAAGCCAAAAATATGATCAAGGGAGTGGAACACCTCCCTTATGATGAAAGGCTGAGAGAGCTGGGTCTCTTTAGGTTAGAGAAGAGGAGACTGAGGGGTGACCTCATTAATGCTTATAAATACGTAGAAAGTGAGTGCCAGGAGGATGGAGCCAGGCTCTTCTCTGTTATGTCCAATGACAGGACAAAGGGTGCAACCTGGAACACAGGTTCCATGTAAATGTAAGCAGAAACTTTTTTACAGCGAGCGTGATGGAGCACTGGAACAGGTTGCCCAGGGAGGTTGTGGGGTCTTCATCTTTGGAGACATTCAACACCC
Source organism: Actenoides lindsayi (assembly GCA_025331215.1). NCBI lineage: Eukaryota > Metazoa > Chordata > Aves > Coraciiformes > Alcedinidae > Actenoides > Actenoides lindsayi. The sequence goes on from WTSP01009748.1 coordinate 84,814, forward strand.
ACCTGGACATGTTCCTGTGTGACCTAATCTAGGTGATCCTGCTCTGGCAGGGGGGTTGAACTAGATGATCTTTTGAGATCCCTTCCAGACCCATTCTGTGATTCTGTGAAAACCACCAAAAAACCCCAACTTTTTATTCTTCATACACACCAAAAGCTGTTGTTATAGTAAGTTTTACTACTTTCAAAAGTTCCTAAAATACGATCATTTATATACTCAGCAAAACTTCCTAAAACATGATCATACATGCTCGTCAAAAGCCAAGAATGGATGCAACATGGGAACTTTCTTTCAGTAAGAAGTTAGTAAAGAAAACACTAATGCCAGATAAAGCCTGTTTGTTCCCAGCATAGCCAGACAAATTTCTCAAGAACGCTACATTAATCTTAAAATATATCCCTGTAATACTACCAAGGATAGGAAAACAGACCATGAGATTCCAAGTTCAGTAACTACCAAGTACAAAATCTCATACACCATGAATAAGGTTGAGGGGTTTTCTTCCCTGTCTATGCGAGTTTATCTAATTCCTAGAGGCATCTAGAACACAATTCTTTCAGTGCTTCATCTTTTGAGAAATGGAGCATATAGCTTTAACTTAACTGGGGTTGAAGTTGTTTCAAGATCTTCACTGTGACAACCATCTCCTATTCCACGCTAATAATTTTTTGCAAAGCAAGTATATTTTCTGGCTCTGCAGCTCAGGGTGCTGCCTCATGTCCCTCATACAGTTTATTGCAAGAGCTCCTGTCTCAATTCTGTTGCGATTTTAAAGTGCAAGTCAGGTCCCAACTCACAGTCTTGGACCCACTTCCAAGCTAAGCTTCAATTATTTATTTATTTATTACAACAGCAGGAAGCTACCATAACTAAAGCATTGGATCTCTGCATGTATCTGACGAAGGGCAGGCTCACAATGACGGAAGACTGGTGGAGGTCGAATAGAGGAGGAAAACATTCAAGTCTCAAAAATACTGTAGTTAGTCAGTGAAAGACTGGTCTATAAAGATCTCCTGTTTAGCTTCTTAGATGGCACACATCCTACCTGATGACAAAAAAAGAGAAACATTAAAGGTCAGTAGAAATTTACAGAGAATTTCTCTCAAATGCTCTTGAAGGTCATGAGTTTTATTCACAGTAAAAACTAGTGTGATGTGTTCAATTCCTGAGACACAAGTCTATAACCTTCAATTCCAACTTTCTGCTCAGAACACCTTGTGTCCTAAATGCAGACTTGAAAGACTCACACCTACCAAGAGATGCCTCAATGTAAAGTAAAAACCTGTGTTTTACAGTTTAGTTTCCCACACTGGAATTACTGAATTGTACACTTTTAAACTAATATGAACTACAATTCCTGTGATTCTGGGGGAAAAGTGCCATACGCATTTTCTTCTAAAGGTACAGGAATGCCTTTTTTAATTCCTTTGCCTAGCTAGAAGCCTGCCACATCAGCAGCACCCTGCCCACCATGCAGCTGTAGTTTCAAGAAATGAGGTGACAGACAACACATGCAAGCTTCTGACCCAGATTCTCTTTTTTTGTTCTTGAGTTTTTAATTGCATTTTCCTTATATGGCAGAAATTCACCTTTTTACTGACAGCATAAGGTATTCAGTTTGTCAGATTGCAAGTATCTGTTTTTACACAACCTTAATTGCTTAGGCCAAGCTCACAGGAACAGGTGCTGGTATTAACACCTGAATGGCATTTCAGCCTAATTTCAAAATTCCCACCAACTCAATGAAAGCTAACACCCATGATAAATGCTGTCATTAGAGGGCTCTTGCATTAATTCATACAACTGAAAACTAGTTCTGTCTTCTTTCCATTAACAAGAAAACAGTATTTGTTTGAAGAAATTATTTGTTAGCAGCTTAGGTCATTTTCTTAAATAAATAATTTTTTTAAAGCACTGATGAAACATGATGTCCTGGTTTTGCTGGGACAGAATCCCAGGCCTGCTGTGGTTTGCAGACCATCAGCAGTTTGGAGGCAGCCAGGGCAGCTGACCCGAGCTGCCTACAGCTGCATCCCTGACCATAAACGGCACACTCAGTATAAAGTGGGAAGTTTGCTGAGGATGAGAGGACTTCTCTTGCTCCTTACCCATTTGTCGTGACTGCTGTACCTTCACTGGACTGAGTGTAACTTTATATACTTTATATTGGCATTTGGTATTAGTTTGGCTATTTCACTAAAGCCGCTTTCATTTCATCCTGTGGGTCTCCTCTCCTTTTCCCAATCCCCCTTCACTGCTGAGGAGGGGTCACTGGGTGATACAGCAATGGCTATATATTAGCCCTGGTTATGGGCTAAATGTAGACAGGTGCTAGTTGGGAATCACATTCCAAATAGCCATGTAGCTTCTCACTACAACACTGCCTTGTCCTGGCTGATTGTTAAAATTTACATTTTCTTCCTTAGCTTTTGTGACAGGTATCTCCTCAGGGGTACTGCTGGCAGGCTTCTACAGTGGCTGGTACATTCAGAAAGAGAAGCCTCATTTGAAAGAAAATGTATTGCTATCTTTTCACCTGGCATTATCTATCACAGTAGATTTAGATTAGACATTAGGAAGAAGTTCTTTACTACAAGGGTGGTAAGACACTGGAATGGGTTGCCCAGATAAGTTGTGGATGCCTCATCCCTGGAAGTGTTTAAGACCAGGCTGGATGAGGCTCTGAGCAACCTGGTCTGGCAGAAGGTGTCCCTGCCCATGGCAGGGGGGTTGGAACTAGATGATCTTTAAAGCCCCTTCCCACTCAAGTCATCTTACAATTTTAAACTGGAGGAGTAAAAAACAAACAAAAACCAAAATGAAATGACACTGAAATTTTTCCAGGGGGAGAATACTAGAAGTTGAAGAATATAAGAAGCAGCTGTGTCTAAGATCAATAATATAACACACAGCTGGATTTTCAGGAAACTTTTTTTTTTTTTTTTTAAATAAGTGCATGCATTGGAATGGAATGGACAACTTTGGAATTAATCCAGAAATTTGATTTTTTCATACTTCTTTGCATTTCAGATAACCCATTTATTAGCGATAAACACTTTCTAATCATTAAACAGTTCTCTTATTCCAGGAAGATCCAAAATGCCTGGCATAGGGCAGCTGACTCCTCAGAAAAGCATATGGAATCTCATATTAAATTAATACCAAGGATATTAAGTCAGCACCACGAAAAAAATGGAGATTATTAGAATAATGATTTTATCTGTCCTAATTAACTGGAAGTTTTCAACAAAAGATTACATTCTTGACAATGGCAGTTTGTCAGCACAGCATGTAAAGATGTTGCCAGGCATTTTAATTCTATATAAAGCATCTCTACTTTAGAATCCATTAAAAAGAATTATCAAGTTAAATTCCTTGGTAGCCCTTGTCACTTCTCTGATACAACTTTAAAGCAGTATCTTTTAATACAACTATGAAAATCACCGCCATTTAATTTACTGCAAAACTCACTTTTTCTGACAAGATTTGCATGGTCATAGTTTTCCTTGTGGTAGTTGTGAGAGTAGCTTTGACAAGTCAGTTCCTCAATTCACTAACAGTACTTGCAGATCTATATGGCCACAGGCTTCCACCAAACCACTTGAGGGACAGGGTCATACGCTGCTAGATTTCATCTCCAGTGTGAAACTGGGAATCTTTGTTACACAGTGATGTAGGAAGGGGACAAACTCCTAAACCAAAAATGTTCCACAGCAGAAGAAACCCATCAGCACATATTTATTAACAAAGAACTACTCTCTATGCACTTGTCCTCTTGTAATCCTCACCTGCCCTGGTGAAGGATGCCCCAAAATCACTCATTGCCTTCCTGGAGCTACAGGAGAGTAGCTCAAAGATCAAAAAGCACTAATAAAGCTAACTCTCCTACTTCCTTGCGATGGTCAAGACTGGAGCTTGCACCTTCCTAGGTACTGAACAAAATTCTCTCACAGATAATGCACTTAGAAAGTCTCCCTCTAATCTGGAATCACCGCCACCTAAAAAATATATACATCAGCACCAGTTCTCCCAATTAGATATGATCTCATCTTGCTTATTTTTCGACAAACCTTCCTAGTACTTGGACCACTGTCAAATTTAGTTGAAAAATTTAGGTCAATCAAAACTGATAATAGCTTTCCGCTTCCCTCTCCAGGAAAATTTGAACAGTACGATTATTTATAAGACTATTTACAAAGGAAGAGGCTAAGGACACACAAAACATCTTCCAACACACATAGAAATTGCATACATACGTCTTGTGTACACAGGAAATCAAGTTAAAAATAACATACTTCTGGGTGTCCCTGGGAACAGGAAATGAAGAAGGGAACTCAGAGGTTTTTTGCATTGCACTATTTTCAGAATGCTCAGGAGGCAACTGAGTTGCTAACATCACATGAAAAGTGTGACCTAAATTGTTTTCATCACATTTTAGCTTCTTTACAGGACTTTTCTTTAAGATATAAAACAATGCTGACTGTAATTTTCATTAATTACCTTCATTCTGAGTTGATCAGACAATGCAGAACAGCATTTAAGAACCTGCATTGCTAGGCAGTGTATCAATAAGCAGATGTAAACACGTGAAAGGAATGATAATATGGTGTAATGTACAAAGTAATACAAGAGGCAATACATGAAACATCCTACAGCTTTCTCAACACTTATCACAAGTCAAGCTCCTCTCAGAAAACCTTGTATCTTTTAACATTCTTTGTACATGAGAGTCTGGACAGTTACATAGCCCTTAAGTAAAAACAGAGTTAGTGTATGTAGCCACTCAGTTGTAAGAAGATACATATACAGACCATCTGTTTATTGTTCTTTTTTTCTCCTCTTTTTTTTTTTGGTAATAATATCTCAGACACTAGACTGTGGAATGGATTTACTTCGTTAAAGCAGAAGTCATATAGCCATTTAAGATCAAACATAACTGCATGTCCCCATACCTGAAACATCCAAGGAGTAAAACCTAGTATATATATTTTAAACCAATACATCCTGAGAACAAAGTCAATGTTTACATATTGCAATGCACTGGACATGCTGATATGGTAATAGGCTGAATAATTCCTTTTTAATTTAACCTTTCCTGTCAACTGCTGTGACTTCCATTCTTTCCAGAAAGCACTGAAGTATCTCTTACATCTTTCCAGGCACTAACTGTGAAAAGCAGAGCAAACTCTTTACTGCATTGTAGATAGTACTGATTTATCCTGCTAAAATAAATAAATAAGTAAATAAATCTTTTCTGTCTGACAGAAAAAAAATATCTGAATTGTAAAAGAGAGGGAAAAAAGAATGAAGAAAAAAAGAATGGTTAGGTCTGTTACCTTGGCAAGTTCTCAGCTGGTTACAGAAGTTTTAAGAGTAACTGAAAGTCAAACCTTCCCCTCTGGGTGAAATCTGTGGTAGTACTGTTGTTGCATTAGTGAAGACTAGAAGAGGCTGGTCTTGCTAATTAATGCGAAGATGAACAATTTCAGAGTGAACAGCTGCACTGAGCTAAAAAGAGCAGATCAGAAATTGTATAGCCCGTTATGCTCAGGGGAAAAAAAAAAAAAAAGGGGAAAAAAAAAAAAAAAAGAATTATTCCTAAAACAGCCCTGCTCATGCTGTCCAGTTTCAAGCCCCCATTAGCCTACAAATCCAGTTATTTTTTGTATCTTGCTTCAAAAATTAGAGGGAAATGGGCACCACAAGCAGTATGCAAAGCAATGAAATTCACATCTGAAGCAAAATGACAAAAAATCTCCTTCTTCTCCCAGACTTCATGTTAATGTCAGGACAGCACAAAGACTATGGAGAAAGCAGCAAGGAAAAAGCATAACAACATTGCCATTCAGACTGTTTCACCTCATCTGTCATTTCAGCTGTTCACACCACCTTTATTCACCCAACTTAATAACACACATTAGTTTCAGCGCTCTGCCAGATCTTTTAGGCTCTCAGTAACTAACCTGAGTACAATGTTAAGATTCTGACACTGTTCAATTTCTACAGCTGACCCTCTATTGCCAGGTATATGGCACAGTATTTGAATTTCTATTAAATGTGGTAATAGGATTACCAATATTTTTTTTAATTGTGTAGCGTGAATTTGAAAAGTTAATTTATCAGTGTTATTTATATTATAAACTTTAT
>WTSP01009749.1:0-11450 GCA_025331215.1 Actenoides lindsayi
CGCTCGCCGAGGGACCAGCTGCAGCCTGGTGAGTCCGCGCTGGGGAGGGGAAACCGCGGCAGAAAGGGTCGGCAGAGGGCTCTTTTTTGCTCTTTTTTGTCTGTGTCGGAAGGCGGGCGAGAGTCTCCTTGTGCCGGGGCCGGCAACTGAGGCGGCCCGGGCGGAGCAGCACCCCCGGCGGCCACCCCACTGCCACCCAGCGCTGCCCCTGGAAGGGTGATGGAACAAATCATTCTGGATGTCATTTCAAAACGTGGTAGAAAAGAAAGTTATTGGGAGAGCTCATCATGGATTCAGCAAGGGGAAATCATACTTGACCAATCTGATAGCCTTCTATGATGCCATGACTGGCTGGTTAGATGAGGGGAGAGCAGTGGATGCCATCTACCTTGACGTCAGCAAGCCTTTTGACACTGTCTCCCATAACGGCCTCATTAGGAAACTGACAAAGCGTGGGTTACATTGAGTGGACAGTGAGGTGGACTGAGAGTTGGTTGAGTGACAGAGCTCAGAGGGTTGTGATCAAGGGTGCAGGGTCGAGCTGTAGGCCTGTAACCAGTGGTGTTCCCCAGGGGTCAGTATCGGGTCTGGTCTTACTGAACATATTCATCAGTGCCCCAGGTGTGGGGACAGTGTGTCCTCAGCAAGTTTGCTGATGATGCAAAGCTGGGAGGAGTGACTGACACACCAGAAGGCTGTGCTGCCATCCAGCGTGACCTGGACAGGCTGGAGCTTAATGTAAGCTGAGCTTAATGAGGTTGAACAAGGGCAAATGTAAGGTCCTGCACCTGGGGAGGAACAACCCCATGCATCAATATAAGTGGTAGACCTGCTGGAAAGCAGCCCTGAGGAGAAGGATCTTGGAGTCCTGGTAGGCAGTAAATTAACCATGAGCCAACAGTGTGCCCTTGTGGCCAAGAAGGCCAATGGCATCCTGGGGTGCATTAGGAAGAGTGTGGCCAGCAGGTCAAAGGAGGTCATTCTCCCCCTCTATTCTGCCCTGGTGAGGCCACAGCTGGAATACTGTGTCCGGTTATGGCTCCTCAGTTCAAGAGAGACAGGGAACTACTGGAGAGACTCCAGCAGAGGGTAACAAAGATGACTGGAGCATCTCTCTCATGAAGAAAGGTTGAGAGAGCTGGGACTGTTTAGCCTGGAGAAGACTGAGAGGATGTGTCATTTCCTAAAGTTTTGCTCCCTGGGTAATGAACTAGACCACTAGAGTGGTCTGAAAACAAAATACCTTTTCCTAGCTGTGCCTCTCACCTGCTGACTGAGCTGAAACATTTCACTTTCTGCATCCCATCCCATTTTTGGAAAGTAATATTATTTTCTTCTATAAAATGTTTTACTAAACCTTAATGAAAACTGATAGGATCCATGAAATGTATGTGAGGATCCAGGTATTAATACTGGTCTATAAACATCAGAGAAGAATTTTGGTTTAATTTGTATTGTGGGTTTGATAACTCATACTGAAAAAGTTGCAAAATAGGCCATGGGTTTTACACCTATATTGATGAAAACTTACAAAGAATTTGGAGCCTGTGTGGTTTTGTTTGTTTGCTTTCACTTCACACCACTAAGAAAGTTTTAAAGGATTTAATTGAGTTTTCTATTACCTTTCTTAAAAAGCATGTTAATTTGCATACTCTTTAAACATCTTCCATGCCTTTCTAAATTATTCTTAATTACAAAGGCTGTTTCCATAGTTACAATTTATATCTTAATTTCATAGTAGATTTCTTCCCACTTATTCAGCTCATTCCATTTATCTACCTTATTTGTTATTTGAACTACGCATAAACTTCAGGGGCGCTTATCTCTTACGGCTTTTGGGAAGGAAAAACTGTATTAAGATAGAGATTAAAATGTTTAGTATGCAGCTAGTTCAATTACCAGGGAATATAATTTAAACTTCCCTCTTTAATAGAGATACAGGACTTTGAAGAGAATCTATAAGAAAATAAGCCAAAGAATCAATTAGATTCTCCTAGAATTGAATAAAGTACAATAAGCACCGTTTAAAATGTGTAATATTTTTTAACTAACAGCCATAATTTTTTCTAGGTTTGTGAAACACAGATAAGTCATGGAGGCATTTAAAACACTTATAAACAATTGTAATGCTTAAAGAAGCCCATTAATATTTTAATTAAAGTTGAAAAATGTTGTTCATTTCTCTTTATTATGCTTATTTCTTCACAGAGGGCAGACTTTGTGGCTGTTACTTTTTTCTGTGTAGCACTTCAGATCCATTTCATGCCTCAGCTGTATAATTAAGTCACTTGTGCTAGTCTTCCCTGAAATACTTAACTACACTTATCATGGGATTGTTTTACTTCTTTGTAGCAGAGATGAACTAATAGACTTTTTAAAACTATAATATAAATTATGTGGAGGATATTCTTCTCCTTGGCATTCCATACACATGCACACACACACATCTGTTATACAGTGTATTATACACATGATTTGTCACATGCTTTTGGAAATACCACTTCAATTACTGCCACTGAGTGATCATCTTTAGGAGCAGCATTCAAAAGCAAGCATTTCCCGTTCCGAGTTATCACATATAGAAATTTCCCTTTTAGAGCAAATGTATTATTAATTCTTTGTTTTGTTTTTTTTAACCTGAAAAACGTAAGATAAATACTGTGCAAACTCAGACAAAAGTTATGTTGATATGTTACACAATTTATTTATGTATTTATTTGCTAAACCTATAGTCCTCTTAGTTCATAAGTCCTGCACCACACCAATATTTCTTTTGGGACTAATACTCATGTTGGTTTCTTGTCCCAAGTCACATCTCATAGAACAAGAGGAAATGGCATCAGATTGTGCCAGGGGAGGTTTAGGTTGGACATTAGGAAAAAATTCTATCTCAAAAGGGTTATAAAACACTGGAACAGGCTGCCCAGGAGGGGGTTGAATTGCCATCCCTGGATGTATTTAGAAGCTGTATATGTATGATGCTCAAGGATGTAGTGTAGTAGGGGCCCTGGTAGAGTTAGATAATGGTTGGACTTGGTGATCTTAAAGGTCCTTTCCAACCATAGCTATTCTTTGATTCAAGATGTGGGTTTGGGTGCCAATAAATAGAATCCATAAGCCAGTTGAGGGTGAAGGGACGCAGAGGCTTTGGCATGTTCTGGGTATGTCACAGGAATCAATCTAAGCTCTGTCACTTTCTTCCAACAGAACACATTCAAGTCTTTCGACAGCTGTTCTATGTCAGTAACAAGTACAATTGCTCTATGGGAGGTTTTGGTACCGTATGCTCTAGAAATAAAAGATGACAGCTCTTTCTGTCCTGGCAGATAATAGGGTAAACTTGTGACCTAAGGTCCTTTCATATGGTATTCTTGCAGCTATTCTCATTCTCATGGTAAAGAAACATCCATATTAAGAAGAGTGTTGGATATGAGAATAAACTGTATACATGCAGTAGTTTCAACATGATGAGAACATATCAGGTTTCCTGGGGAGAAGTAAGTTTATGTTTGCAGTGAGTGAGTGCTTGAAATCCGTCAGAGTTGATAGAATGCACAGAACACTAATCTATATATCCTGTATATTTGGTGCATTCCTTGGTTAGGTTGCTTATACAGTATGGCTAGGATGTCTTTGCACTGTCATTATGTGTAGGGTTTATGTATGTAGTGGATTTATCACAAACATTATACTTTTGAACAATTTTAGCAAAATAAATGGCACAACTGGCAATTAACAGGAGAACAAACCAAAACACCACCCCACAAGAAATGGAGTGGTGAACTTGATAAATTAGCTTTAGAAGTTTCTAAAAGGTTCTTTTTTTTTGATCCATTTTTAACATTGACACGGTTGGTGGTATATTATTAAGACTGGCTTCTAGAAGACTGTTGTGTTAAACTATTCTACCATTTCACTGAGATTCCTTTGCAATTATGCTAAAGTAACACTTCAAAAAGAAAAAAATCTCTGAAAAAATAGGCTGTATATGTCAAATTATTAAGGGTGTCCTTAAGTGTGACACTTACTAGAAATGACCTGGCAGCTCACTTGTGAATAACACACTTATTCTAAGGCTCTGTATAAAACTTTTACAGCCTGCTTCATCCTTATTGTTACACAGTCATAGGAAACCAGCCGTATGGTTACTTATTTATTTGTTAAGTTTGTATACATTAAATTCGTCTTTTGACAGTCCCTGCTGTTTGACAGTGCAATGCTGAATTAGTCAAGGATGCTGGAAAAAACCAGAGATGCCAGACTTCTAATAGAAATTAGTCATTGTTACATAATAGTTTAAGACCAATCTCATACTTGACTCAAAAGTACATTTTGAAAACAGTTCATGCTATCCAGTTTGAAAGTGGAATTGTTAATAGTTTTTCTTGTCTCCTGAAAACCCAAACCAGTTGGGGTACCCTTTAGATAGCAGCGTGAGATCCTCCAATGTATCTGCAGAATGGTACTACAGAAGTCTCTGGTCGCACAGCTTAAGATCTGAATTCTGCATTTCCCCCTTACTGCTCAGTCATTCAGTGGGGAGCTCTTGTGCCCTGAGGCTTAGCCTTTAGGGAAGGTATAGAGTGAGCCTTCACTGTGATCACCCAACTGGCAACCTTCCAGAGGCCAAATCAATCTAGCCACAGCTAGAATGTGTTCAAGATGGATCTAGAAATCAGATTCTAGATAATTATTTTCATAGTATGAAATAACTGCCTGAGGTCAAAAGGGTTTTGCTGGACATTGGTTTTAGATGTAGTCACCATGACATTGCATAAACTGCTTTAGTTTCTAGCATAGTAGCAATATTTATTGGTGTTCATTTTCCTCTTTATTCAGGCAGTCATTCTATGGTATGTTTAAGAGACTTTTCATGCTTTGAAGTACCTGGATTTTGCTTTAGGATACATCCAAGTCAAAAAGTAAAGCAGTCTGATCTCTAAACTGCTTCTTAGCCAGTAGGGAGTAAAGGGGAGACAATCAATTTTATCTAAGGTTGGCCAAAGGCAATGAACAAAAACAGTGCATGGATATTTTGTTGTCACAGCATCCATAGCATTCTCAGAATTGCATGCTTGATAAAGATATTATGATTTTGTGTCAGCTGTGCTGTGTGGTCTGAATCTTTTTGAAGATAAATGAGGCATTGTAGTGGGTCTGGCTGAGCTGCTTTTCCCCATCCAGCCCTCATGCTGCAGCACTGGGAGCTGGAGGGTGTTGATAACACCCCCGTGTTATCACTGCCAGTGCTCACATGGGACCAGAGGCTGGGGGGGACAAGATGGGCGAGGGGATACAGCCGACCTGAGCTGAGCAGTGGGATATTCCATACCATATGACGTCAGCTCAACTATAAAGGGAGAGGACAGGAGGAGGATGGGGGGGCTTTAGGCTTGTCCTTGGAGCAACTGCTACGTGTTCCTGGAGCCCTGCTTCCTGGACTCGACCTTACATTGCCTGCAGACAGGAAGTAGAGAAAAACATCCTTATCTATCATAATCCACGGTTCTTTTCTCTTCATCTTATTCTCTCCCTGCGTGCCATGCTGACAGGGGTTGGGGGGAGTGATAGAAGGGCTTGGTGGGCACCTGGTGCCCAGCCAGAGTAAACCCACCACAGGCATTCTCACTGATTATGATGGCTTTTAAATTGTTTACATTTCCAGTTACACTTGTGCTTACATCATAAAAAGACCATCTCGCTTCTCCTGAGTCCTGAAAATGAAAGCGTAGGAGGTTTCTCCAAGGTAAAAGACTGTAATTGATAACTTTCCAGAGTAAAGCTTTGCAGTTGATACTTTTATCCTTGACAGAGCTTCATATGACCTTTGAGAGTATATAGCTTATAGAAATATAGGTGTGGTTAAATTCTATTTCATTTCTTCCTCCTTGAGCTTTTACTCCCAGATTAATTTTTCCTGTACTGACAGGGTTTGAAAGACATCATATTGAATAGACTGTGGCATGAAATTTAAGCAACGCCCCATACTCTTTATCTTCACTAAATCTAGATCACTGCATAGTTAAATGGCACTCTAATCACCCTTCCTCATATTCCTTTTCTCTGTGTGTTCATGCAATGCCCTTCTGCTCTCTGTATGAGTGAGCAATATACTGGCAATCGAGTGTACCAGTGGGTCAAAACCTATTTATTTTGCCTGCCATGATTGAACATTCCTTTCAATGACATGCAACAAGTCTCTTTAATTGACAAAAGGCAAGCTATATGATTCAAAAGTCTTACGTACCTTAAATGAGGTAACCCAAAGATGGATGATCCATCAAATACAGTATTTGCTTTAAATCCTCCAGAACTTTATTGCTTTTGGTTTGACCTTAATGTCACATAAGAAAAACAACTGAAAAATAATATTTTTCAGTTAACTCTAGTACTGTTTTGAAAGATCCTTTATCTTACATTAATTTCCATGCACAATAATTAGTTATAGTTCTTTTAATTATTTTTTTCCCCAATGCAGAGTCAAAACCTTGAAGGTTACATGTAGAATACATGTTTATTAAGGTAGGATCTAACATCCTGAAATACTTACATCGGATTTATAAACTGTTATCTTTCCAACTCCTTTTTCATTACTGTTGATGTAAGCGTAGAATGTCTGGAAATTTAGGTGATATAATAAAACTGAAGAGAAGATTGGACTACAAAAAGTAACAATAGCATTTTCTAAATGTTAATATGTGTTGTGGGTTAGCCCCTGTAGGCAACTAAGTCCCATACAGCCACTTGTTCTCTCCTGTACAGTAGGATGGGGAAAGAATTAGAAAAGTGAGAAAACTCGTGGGTTGAGATAAAGACAGTTATAATAAGTAAAGCAAAAGCTGCACACAGAAGCAAAGCAAGGAATTCATTCAGTACTTCCCATCAGCAGGCAGGAGTTCAGCCATTTCCAGAAAAGCAGGGTTCTATTACGTGTTAAGGTTTCTTTGGAAGGTGATGCCATAATTCTGAATGTCCCCCACTTCCTCCTTCTATCCCCCAGCTCTTAGTTTTGAGCGTGATGTCATATGGTATGTGATATCTCTTTGGTCAGTTGGGGTCAGCTAGCCCAGCTGTGACCCCTCCTAACTGCTTGTGCACCCCCAGCCTACCACTACTACTACTCACAGGTGGGGTAGTGTGAGAAACATAAAAGTCCTTGATGCTGTGTAAGCACTGATCAGAATAGCTAAAACTTCGGTGTGTTAACACTGTTCTGGTAACAAATCCAAACCAGTACCATATGAGGTACTATGAAGAAAATTAACTCATACCCAGCCCAAACCAGTACAATCTCATACATGATACTGTATTTAATGTCTCACAAATGAAGTACTTGCGTAACTTAGCAAAACATTCCAAAACACTCTTCCAAGTGTTTTGCCTAGCTGATGAAAGGGCTGGAAGGAACATCCTATGAAGAGTGGCTAAGGACTTTGGACTTGTTGAGTCTGGAGGAAAGGAGGCTCTGGGGAGACCTTATTGCTCTCTGCAGCTTTCTGAGGAGGGAAAGAGAAGAAAGAGGTGCTGATCTCTTCCTCCTGGTATCCAGTGATAGGACACATGGGAATGGTTCAAAGCTGCATTCAAGGGAGGTTCATACTGGATATTAAGAGATATTTCTTTACTGAGATGATGGCCAAACTCTGGAACAGTCTTCCTAAAGAGGTGGTCAATGCCCCAAGCCTGTCAGTGCTTTAAGAAACAATTGAACATTGCCTGTAATAACATACTTTAACTTTTGGTCAGGCAGTTGGACCACACAATCATTGGAGGTCCCTTCCAACTGACATACTGCATTCCATTCTATGCTATGGCTTCTTTTTGAGAAATGGGACCATTTACTTTCTCAAACAATGTTTTATTCTTATTTATCAGCATTATAGAAGCACTCAAAGCATTTCTGAAACAAGGGTCCAGTAAATGAGCTTCAATCCAAGTATGAGACAACCAGATAGTCATCTCCTCACGGAACACACAGTCTGTCTAAATGATGTTAAAATATAATTATGCTTCTGCAGTTAGGGAAAAAGTTTTATTTGCCAGATAGTGAGGAAAAATGGAATAATTGTTCTTAAAATTTAAATAAGATGTAAAGAGAATCACAGGTTAGTTACTGCTCAGATCAAAATAGGATGTTTTTTTCTAAACTTTTGGATCTCTAATTTTATTGCTTGATATATATTTTTAAAGATTTAACTTAATTCTGCATTCAGCTGTTGATTGTATCAGGAGCAAAAATAAAAGAATATGTAAGTTGTGAAAATCTCGTCTAGAAACTCTCTGTTCTATGTGCCACCAAAGTCAATGTCAGGCTTTCTAATGATTTAACCAAGCTTTAGGTCAGGTTTTATTTAGAGATTCATGAAGATGGACTACCTGTCTGTCAAGTAAGATGCATCTACCTGCTTCAGATGAGGTGAACTCAAGTTCAAAGGCTAACCAGCTGTCCCTAAACCAAATAACAGACATTTTCTAATGGAGTTCTTCCAGTATTTATCAATCTTTCCTCTTGTCTACCTGCTCCAACATTGTTCTTGAAAACAAATATGAGTTCGGAGAGGCTGCTAAAGAAGATGAATGCCTCTCTTTTCTTCCCAGACCTATGCCCTACCCCCTCATTCTTCCCTCCAGAATTGCCCTAGTTGATATGACAAAATTACTGAAACTTGGCAAAGTCATTAGGCAATGCAAATAAAACCCTGTAATGAAAAACAGTAGACAACACTAATAGATGGAGTTCAGTGATCCAGCTGTGAAATTCTTATGACTCTCTTTTTCCCCCAGGAACAAAAGTGCTTATTTCTTTGTCCATTTCTGACAGTTCAAGATACTTAAAAAAATCACTTAATGTCAAAAGGTGATGTATTTCAAAACACCAGGTCTCTGCTTCAGATCATAAGTACTATTGTGGTCATAGACACAGTCTTATTATGCTGCTGGTTAAGAAAAAAAATGGCTAATTGAGCCAACTGGCTAATATTGAAGTTGAAATATTAAAGAGGCTAAGAAATGAGTATGTCCTTAAAGAGTTGCAAATAGTAATTATGAACTGTCTGTCTTTGTTTCAGTAGAATGTAGGATGAGGAGCAAAACTGAGACTTGGCCTCAAAGCAGCTATCATTAAAGTTCACTTCAAGGAAACAAACTTTCTCTGTTACCTGCTTCAGAGTGATGGTTGTAACCTTCATTGCATTTAACTGAAGGTTTTTCAAATTCAATTGACAAAACTGACATCAAATTGACAAAGAGAGTACTTTATCTATTTTGAGATGGATTTTTTTTTTTTCCTTGATCTTTTAGGAAAGACATACTTCATGTTAAACCAGCTCATAAATTCACTTTAGCCTATTCATCTTTTGCTGTAATATTTTAAGGGAAGTGACATTTAAGGAGTCATATCTTATCTGCCAGCACAAATGAATTAGTTGAGAATGTACATTGAGCAGTTAATTTATAAAGGCCTCCCTGTATTACTGAAGAAAGTTGACTATCATTGAATGTAGCTCTGTTCCTAATATTAACAGGTATATAATGAAGTGTTTCGTATTCTTAGCGCATTAAGTTTCAGGTATCATTCAACCTAATTCTCTTTTTTCCTAACAAAGAATTAGGATGTGTGTAGGTCTCCAAGATAATAGCTGTCAATTTTCTTAGATGTACAATGTATTGAAGAAAGAAATGGGAATGTATGGCTTGAGATTTTCAGTCACTTTTGCCATTTAGAGAAAGGATGCTGTTGCAGCTGATGGCTGTGTCAGAACAATATAAAGAAAGCATGAATTGTGCATACATACATAGGAAGAGCTGTTATGTGTCTGGTTTGTGTTTTTTTAATTCTGCCTTGTGGAATAGAAGCCACTCAAGTAAAAATAATGTCACATTTCTACTACAGTTTCTGTGCTATTTGATAATCTAAACCCTGGAAGCTGAAATAAACTGAGGTTGCACCTGAAGTTCTGCCTACTCAACTCTATGTGAGGGTCACTATATAATCTTGTCCATTTTCTGCATATGTTTTACATATATTAGAATTGAGAAAAATTGTCACATTAACCTTAAAGTATTTCATAAATCTTTCAAATTTGGAGTGATAGCTACGTGACAACATTCATTTACTTTGCTTTGGCTTACACACAGTAGTTGAGCTGTGTTTATTGTCTGTGTGGTCTTCACCTACACAAAACAAAACACGCTTATTTAAACCATCAAGGCTCACCTGACTAGTGGAAACTCATGAAGATGCCTGGAACATAATCCTTCTTGAATATGAATGTGAAAAATCTGGCACTTGATGGGAGAGGTTATGGGATTTTTGAGGGGGGTCAGCGTTAAACTTCCTTATCCTTACAAACTGTCATTTCCCCTGCTAAGATAAAATAAAATCCTGCTTCCCAACACACCTTTTGCATGACTTTGAAAATTTGTTACAGGCACGTAAATACAGCCTGAAAGTGATCACTCCATAACCGACTCTTTCTTTCTGCCTCTCACCTTCAAGAAATGTTTTGAAATAATACGAAATTATCCTTTTATTAGTGAAAAAGGATGTTTTCATGTCTTATTAAAGAGAAAAATATTATTGGACAAGAATTGCTGTTTAAGATTGTCAACAGTCGAGGAATGGCACAAATGCAAGAGTAAGAAGTTAATGAGGGCAATAAAGAAATTAATTCTATCAAAAATCTGTACTAAGGTTGCTTGATGTTACTTATCAGAATAGGAGCACACCTTTGCCATAAACCTGGTAATAGTTATATTGTTTTTCAGGATATCTCTGACATAGCTCTGTTTTCAAGGAAAAACTGCCATGTGGTGGAGGATTTTAATCAATTTTTGCTTAAATTGTGGAAGTTAGAAGACTAGATACTCTAGTGTGGAGTATTCATTTCAAGTTAAGTCTAAAAGTGTTTATTTGGTATGTTAGGACAAACAGGACAAGTAGCTACTCTACTACTTGTATGAAGGTTTTTTTTTAAATGGCAAAGTCCTTTTAAGTCCTATCTCTGGTAGGTTTTGGGGACCTGCATTATCTTACTGGCCAAATATTTCCCTTCACCTCCTGCAGTCTCTTGTACCTTCTTACGCACTTGTTGTTCAGGGTTTGCTCACAACCTGCAGTGTTATTGAAAGCCAGGATGACCAACGGAAGACTGAGCAGCAGGCTAATTCTTTTCACTGCAAGAAATACAAAATAATTTACTAACTGGTCTTATATTTTTCCACCTAACTGTTCTGATTTCCATGCAGGAAAAAAAATATGGTTGTTGCATTCTGCAACTGAGTACCATTTGTTATTGGCTAGAATCATAGAATTGTCAGGGTTGGAAGGGACCTTGAAAATCATCTAGTTCCAACCCTCCTGCCATGGGCAGAGACATCTCCCACTAGAGCAGGTTGCTCAGAGCCCCATCCAGCCTGCTCTTAAAAACTTCCAAGGATGGGGCTTCCAC
>WTSP01009752.1:0-32497 GCA_025331215.1 Actenoides lindsayi
GAAAGGAAAGGAAAGGAAAGGAAAGGAAAGGAAAGGAAAGGAAAGGAAAGGAAAGGAAAGGAAAGGAAAGGAAGTTGATGCTGAACGATGCAAGTCTTCAGCCTCTGGAAGACTTCATTCCTGAAGCATGGTGAGCATAACAGCTGAAGAGTAGACAGAAATTCATAGGTGCCTAAAGCAGTTTCTTTTTTTTCTCTTTCTGTTTTCTAAAAAAGAGTTTATGAAATGTAATATCGATACCCTTCTTCTTGGGCTTGCATAGAATATCAGATGAAAAAAACTGCAAGTGCATCTTGACTCTATAAAATTTAGTGACCCTAAATGAAATTTATTTATTTTAATTTTAAGAAACATCACAATGTTATTTTCCTAGATGGCAAAAGGAAAAGTGAGCAAAACCTCATAAGTAGGTTTAGCAATAAAGAACTAGGAGTAGGCTTTTCTTTTTCATGTATCCAAGATCTTCTTTTAGTTTTAGGTTGGGGTTATGTTTAGTTACAATAATGCAACAGGATGCATAGCGAATGAAGACGATGGGTGAAGGGCTTTGTGCAGGTAAACGCTACTTCCTTGGCTTCATTATTTCTCTTTTTTAAACTTTTGCCCTGTGGCTTCCCAGAAGCTGGTACTGATGACATCTCCTGTGCAACTCTAAAATCTTTTCAGTTCATACTTTTTTCCCTTACATTTCAGAGAAATTTATGTAAAAAGGGGCTCTGAAGAAGTTACTGCTTTTAGGGATAATTGCTTGTGTTAAGAAACCTCACTGGGGCACCAAATTGTCTGTAATACCTGTAATATAAATTATTAACTGAAAATAAATCAGAAACAGGAAACTTAAGGGAAAAATAATGGTGGCTAGTTAGATAATGATTGAAAATAGTAACAAAAAAATCACTTTCCTCAGAACTCTGTCTCACAATACCTGATTCCCACAAGCAAGACTTGAAACAAGTTATCTCTAGGAAAAAAAAAATAAAATTAAAAAAAAAAAAATCTTTCTAAGATTTGTCTGGTTTACATCTTTAAGCTATTCTCCTACCACCCTGGTGTAAATAGTTCCTCTTTTCTTAAAAAAAATATTATCCACTAGCTCACTTGAAAGCATCTGCCTTCATATTTTTTGTTTAAATAAACACACTGGATGAAAAGTCTGCTTGGGAATTTGAAGCCTGGACCTTTACAGGCCTGTTTGAATGGTTTTCAGAATGAGACTACAATTTCAGAGTGGTTTCTTCAGAATGGATAGACTGTTATCAACTAGTAGGATCTTTTTTTGGTTTTTTTTTTCATTCCTAGTTGAAGCAGATAGTCACCTGCTGTCTTGAGGCTTTACTGATGCTTTGAGGAACAAAATCTTCTATTGGATGGATTGAATTTCCTGTATTAGAAATATCTACTTTCATCTAGATCTGTTGTCTCCTTGCATCCCTGAGTAGTGAGACATAATCCTAAGGGAGGCTGAATGCTGAAGGAAATGGGTCAGAAGTGTTGGGCTGCATGGGGACAGAATTTAGAGCCCCCAGCATTACCATATGTTCAGGTAGGTTTACATTGTGGCTGTTCTCCTCCATTAACAAATGTTTTACTTGCTTAATTAACAGACATCTTGATTTTAATACGTTTTTTCTTAAGAGTCTCAAAGATGCTTTTAGCTATTAGTTTTCACCCTTGGATTTTGTTGCAGATTCCAGCTGACCTTCTGTGTGGCTATTCACTGCAAGCACATCACTCCTCTCTTCTTGCATGACATATGAAGAGAAGCTAATTCAAAGCGTTCATTGTTTATGGCTGGGGTTTTTTGTTCTTTTAGCTTCAGGGGTTTAGGGCTGGGGAACAGCTAATCAAAGGCTAGTGCAGAAAACTGATTTCAGCTGTCTCTTTATAGGCTTCACATTTTTTTCAGCCATCTTCCTCCCTTCTCTAGAACCGAGAGGAAAGCAAAGGCAAGCTTGAAATTTCCAGAAAGGCATGTCTAGCTACAGGAAATTAAGGGCTGATGGGTCATTTCTAGCTTTGTGCCTTCCATTCCTTCACTTAAAAACTCACTTGTTGCTGATGGTTGTCCCCAGGACTAACAAATTTTTCTCACTCATAACCCCAGGACTGTTCTATCCGACAGTAAGTATGTTTCCTGCCTACTTGTAACCAGGGAGGTACAGATAGCACTTCAGAAACAGCCCTCTTATGGCCAGAGGTTAATCCAAAGCCAGATACACTTCCCTCTCTTTGTCCTCTTGATACTGTTTATAGCTTCACCAGATGAAAACTGTCATATCCTATTTCCACTGAGAATGAGTGATATCTATTGGCTAGCTATAGAATTAAGAAAACAGAACTTATTTCAACTTTAATGCTTGCTTAGACACCATGCAAATTTCCTTCAAATGAGCCAGGAAAATCTCACTGCAAAAAAATTGCTGTTTCCAAAGGTCAGTTTACAAATGCTGTGACCTGTGATGTCCTTTAGCATTGGCTGCATTTTCCAGAAACTATGTAAATTCTGGATGAGAAGATGGATCAGGCTGGAGTTATATATTCAACACCAAGCAGAGAGACAGTTATATCTTCTAAAGTGCCATAAACCTAGCAAAAATTAGTTTTCTAATGATAAGACTATCAATCCAAACAATCATGTCCTGCCAAGTCTGTATGGAGCCCCGTTGTGCACTTCGAGTAAATGTACTTTAAAATGTGTTGCTTGAATTAGGTGAATGTTTCCTATATACACCTGATTTGTATTTTTATTTATAGTCCAGTACTTTTATCCAGTTTTCCCAGTGATATCTGAGCTATCAGAAAAATTATTTCTATGTTACTGGAGAAATCGCTTTCAATAATACTGTCCTCAGTGAATGGAAACTATCTTACTTTATAATTACTTAGGAGCTCAAGAAATAAATCTTCATTGTCTTACACTCAGTGACAGAGACCAGTGAGCAGAATTATGAAAAAGAAGATTTAGGATCTTTCTATAGTGAGAAGGGGCAGAAAATTTTTCTGTTGCAAATCCTGCATTCCTTCTCTTAGGTGAATATGTAGCATTTGAAATCACAGAATCATTTAGGTTGGAAAATACCCTTGGGATCATCGAGTCCAACCATTAGCTCTACTCTACAAGTTCACCCCTAGACCATATCCCCCAACACCACATCTAAGCGATGCTTAAACACATCCAGGAATGGTGACTCAACCACTTCCCTGGGCAGCCTATTCCAATATCCCACCACTCTTTCCATGATGAATTTTCTCCTTGTGTCTAGTCTAAACCTACCTTGTTTCAGCTTTAGGCCATTCCCTCTGGTTCTGTCACTAACTACCTCAGAGAAGAGACCAGCACCAGCCACCAGTCTCTCTACAATGTCTTTTCAGGTAGTTGTAGAGAGTAATAAGGTCTCCCCTCAGCCTCCTCTTCCTCAACCTAAACAGACCCAAAATGCAATGTAATTCTCTGCATCAGAGTCCACTTATTAAGGTTTCTATTGGCATATTTCAGTTTTGTTACTGGATTAGCAGAAGATCACTCGACAAAAAGGTGAATGTAAACTCTCTCTATACCTCAGAGGAAGAGTAGTCACATATATCTTTCTTACTTATACACATTCTTCCCCAGGTCCTTCAGAAAATTACTTTAGAGAAGCAGTCTATCAGTGAATGCTACCATTACATTAAAAGTATATGAGATAAATTACTAACCAACTTCCCCAAACTATTATAGACAAATTTTAGATAAAGCCTTGCTTTACTGTTTTGTTATATACGGAATTTATACTTTAAGATTTAGAGACCTGTCTGGAATAGATTTTTGTTCATTTTAGCTCCTCCATGGGATGCATTATTACAGTAAGTCCCTGAAATTGTTGTTGGAGCTTATACAATATTATCAGATTTTCATCAGGTTCCCATTTTGGTAGAACAGGCAGCAGCTCCTGCTGTTAGCCAAGCTTCTATCCTGAAACTGGGATTTTGAAAGCTAGGGTCCCAACCATATTTGGAAATTAGCAAATTTCCCTGTAACCAAGTCCTGGAGCTCATCTGGAAGCTTGCTAGAAGATGCTGCTAAACATTATCTTTGGAAATAATTTCCTCTGAACAGTTTTTTCCACCAGTTGAAAAGCTTTTATTCACTCCATCATTCATTCCATAGGGAAGGTGTATTTTTTGCGATTTCTGCTGGTCTTCCTTTCTCTGATTAGAGAAATTCTATGATGTGACCATATTCAAGACTTCTTTTTTGTGTCTTTCACTCAATGAACCATCACATCTTGATCCCTGAGCATTGCCTTGGCTCACATTGCAGGGCTGGCTGGAAGATAATGTCTCCTGCTAATGCTCCTTAAGGAGCTTCAGGCAACAGCTGAGATGTATCTGACCGTGGTCTGGTATCACCACTGCCTCAACAGACACAGGGAAAAAACACATTCTTCATTTGCCAGGGCTTCTACTTTGTCTCCTTTATCAACTTATACTCAATTCACTTTGACATTTTATTATTCCCCTGCACCAAATTTGCCTTATCCTTGATTCAAGGCATTGCAGGAAACTCTGAAAAGAATCTGAGTCCTTTCTGAAGACTTTTCAATTCTTTATTCATTAATTTAAAGATGACTTTTGAATTAAGTAAAATCAGGAATCAGTCTCCATAGGGGTCTCTGGCAGATGGCTACATTCCTCTGAATTCAACTCCACCTGAAAATTTGATTTCTAGGTCCTGTACCAAATCACTTACATGTAAAATGTTGTGTCATTTCTGTAGAATATTACCTGTATGTTAGATATGGAGAAAAAACAAACAAAAAACAACAAGCACTTTTTTCCTGGTTGGTGTTATATGTGCAAGCTGCTCTTGTAGAAGCACTTTCCATTGCCAGTTTTGTGTGGGTAAATAGAGCAACTAGATTCCTACAACTTCATTTCAACTTACTTGTCTAGTACAGGCAAATATCAGGTCCCTACTAAAAAAAAAGGACCAAACAATTCAACACAACTCTTCCTGAAAGACACCTGTAAGATATCTGGTTGTTTATAAAGAAACATAAATAATGGAAGAATTGTTCACTGGAGAAATTTAGTTCCTAGAAGCCCTATTTTTTCTCCATTTTCTTCTTGGCATCTAAAGGAAACCTGCTCTTGCACTGAAAGCTTACAACATTTTAAATCTACCCACAAGGTGTAGATTAAAAAGAATTATTAAATTTCCTTTACTGACACTTCATTACATATTTTCATTAAGCATACTGAGGCTGCATTTTATTTTTACAATAACTTACTAAGAGAAAGTAGGCCTACCATATTTCAATTGGATTTGCCTAAAAAGGGAGGCAAAGAAGAGAGAGTAGCAAGTATAGGAAATAGTTGAATAAAACATAATGGCAAATAATTTTCCTTGTTAAAAAAATATGGTACAGAGACAAAACTGAATTTCCTGCTATTCCATGTAAAACCTCAAACAAACCACAGCTGCGTGGATGAGAAGGTGTCTGTTTATGCCTATGCTGGGTAGTTAGAGTGAATGGATTCCACAGGCTGCATATTTGAGAGCATGTGGTCAGTCCTGTGTGCTTTCCACTGGGAGCACAATGCTTAAATAATAAAAATCCATTAAAAAATTGAGTAAATAAATGCTTTGAGGAATTCCATAGTAGAAAGCACTCTTTTTCTGAATTAATTACAATCTCATACAAAGTGCTATATGAGAGCACAGAAGTATAGGTTCATGTCATTTATTTGCCAGGGTAAAGTGTAATTAAGTGTGTGGAGATGAATAGGAAGAATCAATGTTTGTTTTCATTTGTTATCTTTCAATGATACTGTCAGACAACTCAAGATAACATGCAGAGTCCTAAGAGTCAGCCTTTTTACTTCTTCACACCATACAGTTATCACTATTGTAAAGTTTTTATGTAGAGACAAACATCTTTGCACATATAAAGATATTAGCGAGATGCAGAGAATTCAGCTATCAGTAATAGTGTAGCTCTGGGAGTTCATAAATTAACCAGCTGAGGGAGCACAAGCCATCAGCTTTTTAGTACTGGAACAATGGATTTTAGCTGACATCTAGGAGAAAGAGTATGATAGTTACAATGTCTGCTTCACTTAACTTTCCAGTGGAACATCTGAGGGGCGTTTTTTCATGTGGGATAGTTTGGGTCAGAATTGATTTGTCGGTGGTGATTTTTAAAGGATCAGGCTAATCTCCTTTATTTAACATTCTTGTCTAGAATATACGGGGTTTTTTAACTTGAAACTTATTCCCAGTTAGCACTAGTTTGATTTTAAAGGTCTGAGGTGAAATCCTGGACTGCCTGAAGTTAATGGTAAAGTATAATTTATGGGATTAGAGCCAAATGTTCATCCCTGGTCTAAATACAGAGTTGTATCACCATATGAATATAAGGATAATTGTATCGTATCAGACCTACAGCCTGCTCAGCCCATGATCCTGCCTGTGGCAGCCAAGTAATAGCAACACTTGAAAAAGAAAGTAACAGCAGGACAAGCAACCTGGGGCTCAGAGACTTTTTTAATTAACTGGAGGACTTAATACTGATTTGACAAAATAATTAAGCAGCTAAGCCATCAGAAGAGTGTTGGTCCATCTTCCTGCATCCACTAGGCAAGTTTT
Source organism: Actenoides lindsayi (assembly GCA_025331215.1). Lineage (NCBI taxonomy): Eukaryota > Metazoa > Chordata > Aves > Coraciiformes > Alcedinidae > Actenoides > Actenoides lindsayi. The sequence goes on from WTSP01009752.1 coordinate 6,629, forward strand.
GTTTTTCTGTAGGACAGAAGCAAGCCAAGGTCTTCTCTTTAGCTAGGCATCCATGCAAGGCTGTGTTGTGCTATAACTGAAGCAGCATGGATTCCTATGTAGAAAAGACCTTTGAACTCACTTTGCAGATCATGATTATGTAGATAGGCAGTACTGAGAAAGGCAGCGATGGTAACCGCTAACACATGTGAAACTCCATTCGAAGGATATTGTTTTCATTAGAGTTTTGTTCTCTGCAGCTACTCTGAAGTGTCGGATTCCAGTTTGATTTCTTCATTAGGAGAGCCGCTGATTCAGTAGTAATGAACAACAGAAAAGACTGTAAAAAAAACCTCTGACAATGGTTGGTTTTGTTTAAAAATTTTAGCGTGGGCTAGACAGTGTCTAATGCTAACACCTGGGACTGTTTCCTTTCATCATGCTTTGCATTTCTGGAAAATAGGTCAGCCTGTTTGCACAGAAATTGGTTAATTCATACAGCAGAGGCCATAAAAGACAGATAAACTAGTGATGCTTCTTTTTGAAAAGAAGTAAATGCAGACTCTACTTTTTGTAAAGCAGCTAAGGTGTGCTGTCATTCTGCTTATCTAACACTGCAGCCCATCGTTTTATATCAACTTAGTGTAAAATTGGTCTCCTGTTTCCTGAAACAGAAATTTTCCTGTAAAGCACTGTCCAAATCACAATACCTTTGTATTTTTTGGTCATAGGAGTTATTATACCTGGATTTTTATGGCATTTTATATGTCTTTCTTCAGATTTATGAGAATAAGTAAGAACCAGTTCACCATTCTTTGCCTTTCCTTTAAGGAAATCATGCTTGAACTTACTTTTTTGTTTGCGCTTCAGGAAATTTCTTCTCTTCCTGCCTTAGGCAAAAGTGGAGTTATGATAATGAGAACATGCACGTGATATTAAAGGGGAAAATCTTTGTCCAAAAGGAAATGATAAGGAGTGCTTTAAGGGTAGATTAATTCCGCTTTAACTACTAAAACTTTACTCCACAGTCTCTGCTTGTGAGAACTACACTCCTTTTGATAAGAAAAATGCCTCTTTTAGGTCTTGTATAATTAGTCTGGAAAGTGAGATAGGTGGATTTTTGAGGTGATGGTGGAATGTGAAGATTAAACTTTGAAATTTGACCAGCAATGTTTGGAAGACAAAGTTAGCTGAACAGCAGGGACATTTGGAACTGCCAGCTAAGGTAGGCTGCATTTTTCTGCCAAAATGAGACTCTTCACCACTGCCCCCTTTATTCTAGCATTACGAACAATGAGATACAGTCTTTGGTTGCAAGGAAAGTCAAAGGTGTATTTTGCTGATGCCCTAAGGATTTTCTAAACTTGATGATGGGATTAACATAATTTAGGACCTGTGTGCTGACATGAGCAGAAATAGAGGCAAGGGAAGATAATGTTTATGTACCACATACTTTTTTTCTCTTTTTCAGTCTTGACCAGAATCACTGCATTCCTGCCAGCTTCAGCTTGTGCCAGCTGCTTCTTATTCAGCGTTTGATTTCCTGAAGATGCTGTGTTGGAGTCACTAGATGAAATAGGAAATTCATAATAGAGACAAGTAAATCTTACTCTGTTATTTGGTAGGTCATTGATTCTAATTAATTAACTAAGCTTAACAGCAAAACTTTCCTATCAGATAGCCCAAAGGTTAAGATAGCGGGGAAATAGTGCACCCCTCCCGTTTTTTCTGCCCGTGTAAGAGTCTGAAATGAGATACACAGAAGATGTGTGCTCCCTACTCTCACAGGGTCCTGATCCAGGGACTCTGTCAGCCCATTGGCCTTGGGTCTTAAGCAAATAGGGTCAATGAGTCTCCTAAATTATAGCAATATGGGACACCACATTGGAAGGTGACTGTCAATAAACAGGCCAGGCCAGTCTAGAAAGCATTGCTGGCATCGTTACACTATGAATGCTCACCTGTGCACATTAGAAATTTCTCATGGGCTTAAGCCCATCTAAGGGTGCCAAAAAGAGATACCCAATGCAGACCAGTCCAGTCCAGTCCTACCCCATCCTTTCCCCTGGCTCATGCATCTCCTGAGTGGATGAATATGGGAATGAGCATAAATATTTCCTCAGGAGAGCAGTGGGCACCCAGCCAAGCTGGGGAGGAGGAGGAAATCACATGTGTAAGCTTCTCAGGGAACTGCAGTGTACAGAGTGTCACCCCCAAAATGCTCTTGCAGCATAATGACCTCCATTCCAGCCCAGAAGGAAGTGAAGTCCCAAGTAGGGTCCCATGTCAGCATGGTCCTGCTGGCAGCTGCATCCCACTTGCCCTCCTTCCACGGCTGTTCACTGGAGGTAGATTCTTGGGCCTTGGAGCAGAAAAATGCTACTAGGGCTAATGTGCTTCTGGGACCCCTTCCAGTGCAGCATAGGTATCTTAGCACCATTAGAGTTTGCTCAGGAGTCTTTAACAAGGTAACTGGTATTTATGACTAGAAGATTTTTAACCATATACTGAGCCTTACCTAAGGAGAAGAATAACTTGCCAGTTTCTTACATTTGCAGACTACAGATTTCACAGCTGTTTCTCCTCCTCCTCTCAGTTCATGGAAAAGAGTCTTTTCCTTCTTCCTTCTTTTACGGGGCAGAGGCAGACTGGAAGTCAAGTTTTCTTCTGTGCCATTTCCCTGATCTACCTTACTCCATGTTCAAGCAGATACCAGAGCTGGCTGAAAAGAAATGGTGGAGGAGGAAGGCAAGGCCGGTTTGTGGGCAGTTTGCACATTGAGTGGTTCAGATGTATTGTAAACCTATGCCTTGGGCTCACTGGGATGAAAAGGGTAGTTCACTGGTCCTAGTGCTACTGTTCCAGGTGCTCTGCACCTGTTATTCTGCTCAGACACTGGCCTTTTTCTCTGCAGCCATAACCATTATAGATGTGGTTAAATAGACCTAATATGGTGCACAGTGAACTAGGAGCTCGAAAACAAAGCTGGTATGTCATGCCTCTGTGCTCCTGGATAATGACATAAAATCATTCAGCAAAAAATACTTTCAAAGGATCAGATTTCTATATGATTGTACTGCTCAGTTTTCATTGTAAGTAATGAGAGTTTGTTACTCAAATCCTCCAGTTGATTTGACAGTTTTACCCATGGAATCTTAAATCCCTTTGGTTATGATATGGAGTATAATTTTATTTCATTAGAAATTGATTAGGGGAATGCTACAAAGAAATAGAAAATAAAAAGATCAGAAATCTACAGTCACCATATGAAAGCTGAATTTAAAAATAGTGCTAGGCAGCCGAACAGAGAAATCCTTCAGCTCTAACACTCCACACAGCATGTAATCTCATTTTTAATCTCATTGAATCAATCACCCTAGTTGTCCGTCCTATCTTAGGATGGGAAATATCCACCAACTATCAGGTACTATCTTCACACCTATAAATCTAGCTCCCCTGTTATGATCAACTTCAAAAGAATTGCTTATGGAGATAGGTGGCATGAACTTTACCCTTTCTTTGTTTTTACATTCTTTTCTTTGCAATTAAGTAGACTTGCTCGTCCTACTTAGATAAAAGCCATTTTACAAACGATTTTCTAGTAGCTTTAAACCTCTAGTAGCTGTCAAAAATTTTCAGATGTCACCAAACTGACTATATGTTCTGTTGTCTAACATAAAATATGTTATAACACGTTTGGGTTTTTGTTAGAGTTCTCAAAAGCAAGCAAAAATTATCTTTGAGAAGTAAAATATCCTTTCCCCAGGAACCAGTTTTGGATCTTGCATGCCTGTCTGAAAGATGATGGCTGCGGAGCCCTCTCCCTGACAAGCTCTGAACAGCCCCTTAAATATATCCAGGAGAAGAAATGGAGAAATGCCACTAAAGTACATGCAGAAGGACCTCACGTTGGCCTTCTGCAATTGAAACCAGCTGAGCGGCTGGGGGTCAGAAAGGGGCACCAGCGAGGTCAGGAGCTGTCTGGCAAAGGTGTCCCTTGCAGTGGTGCCCAGGGGGAGGGAGACAACAGAAGGGAAGGGAAGAGCTGGCCACAGCATTTGCTTTGGCCTAATTTCAAACAGAGCGACTTCAGACCCTGTTTATACAATCCTCTCTTTCATGAACTATTCAAATTTCTTTAACTAAGGGTCTGCAAGCCCTGAAGATTTGACTTATCCTGTGGAGAACAGAAGAAATGCAGTCTAGAGGGCTGATGCAGACTTGATCACCTGCTTTATAAGTTTCACATTCAGAAGTAGTGGCTTTGTTTTAAGGCACAGCTGAATGGGAACTGCAAGGAAGCATTGTGCTTTCTGACAGATACCAGGCTGTAGCTGCCAGGAGGATTATGGCACAGACATTTTCTAAGCACAAAGTAATACACTCCAAATAACTTACAGCAAGTTCTACTTTGATAATCTTATCATTTGTATGTCTAATGTGTAACTTTGATTTTTGATAAGTATTTGCACATCATATGTGTAAGTATTGCCCATCCCTTGTAGCTGGGCTACTACAAGTTTAATACACAGAAATATGTCCCTCATTAATATTTGACAAAATAAGCAATAAAGTAAGACAAATGTTATATTTTAATAAAAAAGTTAAAGTGTTATTAGAAGTCTTCCAAGAGGTCTGGCAGTGCAGTACTCATTTTGGAAAGAAACACTTAGCTTCTTTGATAAGCCTGGAGTCTGAAACATATCCAGCATGGTGAAAAGTTTCAATCAGCATGCGTGCCAAGAGCTGGACACCTGCCTCCAAGTCCTTGGAAACTTCACATTTGATCTAGGCCAAAACATGACGGCTCTTGTCAGGGTAACGCTTGAGAATACCAGATGCTTCCTACCAAAGTACCTTCTCCCGGCCCAGCAGCATAGTGCCTGCTGTCTGAGCAATTGGGGTAAGGCATCCTCCCACTGCACAGCTGGCTCTGGAGCAGCCTGTCCATAACACAAATTCTTTAAAGACAATATAGTATTCAGATACTCTAGAAACAAGTTCAGATAAATACCTGTATATCTACGTCCACATTTAAGTAGCTTGTCACTTCTGCAAAGATGATGTCTGTCACTTGTTCACTTCCAGTGATGTCTCAGTAAGAATGAAGTAATGTGTGAACCCTTAAGTGTAAGCAAGAGTTTTTGTCTCTGATTCAGTATATTCACGGGATTCTTTCACATATTACACTGATGTGTGTAACAAAAACTATCACACTATGTTAGAAAAGGGGGATTTGTTCAGGCCAGTTCAGTGGCTATGAAGGTGTCATTAATCTATTTTTTCTGAGCCTACTGTTACCAGTTGTCGTCTTAAGTGAACTAACTTATGACATAAATTTCATAGAACAATACAAGATGTTACAGGATAATTCTAAACCAAACTCAGTGCTTTTTTATGTGACCACAAGCTTTGGCATTTAGAAATGGAAGGCCTTCTGTGGAAGCCAAGCTGAAAAAGTGAAACAAAAACTGAACAATTTTAGAAGAGGTTTGATGTATCTGATAAGACCTCCATTAAAACAGTGGAATCAATTGTTCTATCACTTAGCGTTAGATTATCAGAAAGACTAAATTTACACAGAGTAATATACTTCAGAGAAATACATGCCAGTCCATTTATAAGACACGCTCAAACTTAAGGATCACTTCAGTTTTGTGGTAGAACCTTGAGGCAAATGATAATTCAGCACTTATTGGTTGCTGATAAAGAAAATAAATTGCATTACAGTTATTCTGAATGAGAAGTTTTGTGGTAATTAGCCAACACCTGATGTAGTTGAGCTTTTGTTATAGTACAATGCATGGATACCTCAGGGATTTACACAATAATAGCAGAAACTACCTATGAACCTATTTTTCAATCTGTAAAGCAGTTGAAAAAGCTGCATTTTTCCTCTGTATTTGCACTTTGCCTGCCATAATGTGATCTGTCTCCTAATAAATATTTTTAACTCCAATGACAACACAGGTAAGGATAGTCCACTTTCAGCCCTGCAGGGACTTGTTATTCATATGTATGTATAAGCCTTCTCTTAGCCCTCTTTTTAGGGGTGGAAACAACACAGAGATCCTTTTGAAAAACATTATGCCTCAAGTTTTTTGAAGTAAAATCCAAACTGGAAAACTTATCTGAGAACACCTTAAACTGAGCATGAATTCAAGGCTTATTGAATGGAGGCTAAAAAATGTCATGAAGTCCTAAAGATAAAAATATTTCAAATTGAATTATATACAGAAAATAAACAGAATCTAGTATTAAGGGGGAGGGGGTAAGAAAGTGAATCCCCATTATTCTTAGGAAAGCAAACTATTTCAATTCAGACTGAGTTTTCTCTGTGATTGAGTACAGACTGTAAAAAATGTTCTCCATAGAAAATGAAAGACAAAAAGAAGTGTTTCACGACATGAGTAAATGCATGTAGTTACAAATATTAACAGACTTGTCCTACATTGTAAAAATGGTCTTAGCTTCCACAGAGAACATATAACATTTGACTCCTTTCTATACTATATACTATAAATTTGAAACTGATTAAATTAAAAAGTAATAAAATTCCTTCCAGGTTTGAGGGAGCACTTTGTACAGTAATATGAAATTGTTCTTTTCTCTCATGGTGAGCTTGATATAAGAAATGTAAACAGTCATTTAATATTAATACCTGAAATGAAATTAAAATTTAAATTTCATCACAAAATGACCTAGAAAACAAATTCAAGCAGAAGAAAATTTTGATTATAGTGTTTGTGTTTTAAAACCAGACATACATATTGGTTTGCAGTGATTGTTTCTCCAGATATTATCATGTTATCTATATAATAATAGAAACCATCTTCCTTCCCTCTCTAAAAATATTGCAGAATATATTAACTTCTAGAATTTCTTTTATTGCCAGGCAAGCTCTCAGTATAATTCAAACAGATAACCCTGCTGCACTACCCAGTTGGTGTATATACAAAAACACCATACTTTAATGTAAATGTCTTTTTCTTTTAACAGCCCTAGGAAATAACCTAAATGCAACTAGTGTAAAATTTAGTTTATCCTTGCCATCTACTCATGCATTTCACTGTATGTTGATCCAAGTGTAGGAGCAGCTCCACTGATTTCAAAGAAGTTACTCATATACATAGCATTTGGCTTATGCACTCATTTAAGTTAAAGCTTAGACTACAAGACACCTTTATTAAGGACATTCTGAAACATTAATGAGCTTCTCGATAGCTCTTGTATCCAAGCCCAACCACATTTTATACTAGAGCTTTGTCTCTAGCTGGCGAGAAGTTTCTTTCCACATAGATCAGAACAGCTTAACTGCATGGTAGTGGTCTCATTTCTCCTCCACTTCAGTTTTTGTCAAGGCACTTTCCCTTATGGTAGAGGTTATTTGAGGATTGCAATGGACTCACTCAAAAATGCTGTCAGCAAGCTTACATGATAAGGATTATGGTCTGATCTTGGTGCCTGAAGTCAAACAGTTGAAAATTGATGCTCAGTTTTTTGGCATTTCGATATGGAATTAGAAGCTGAAATGATGTATCTCATTACACTCCCCGTAACTGGCGTAATCTCTTCTACAGCCAGGATCTTTCTGAATTCTCTCAACAATGAGCCAAAATATTTGATTGGAGTATGTCATAATTGGATGTTTGGGCCCCATTTAAGTACACTTTTAAGAGACTTGTTTTCTTGACACTGATATTACAGGTATCATTTGTTTTAAGTCTGTCAGAATGTATAAATGTATTTAAGTCTGTCAAAAGATGTTTATACTCTCTATGGAATTATCTAAAAAGGGGAAAACTAATTCTTAAAAGAGTCTTAGTTGTACACGCTGCATCTGGGGGAAGATCAGATATTTGATATTTGACGTGAGTGATAGCAGGTTTTTATATAAATGATTGAAGATACAAATGCACCTCAAGCTGTGTAGGTTTTGCTACAAAGAGATATTTGAAAGACTAAAATTTGAATTTAAATCTCAAATGGTACATCTGTTTTGTATAAAACACATTTTTGTGACCCATCATAAGGTCCAGAAGCAAAGCCTTGTATCTGACCTTGTGAGTGTGGAGTACAAATGTCCAGAAATATGCTAAAATACTTCTGGGAGTGACTTCAATACAATTAGCTCCAATTCATTGCCTGGCATGCATAAAATGTAAATTTAAGTATCTACCCACTCCCTTTCTCACAGAGGGGGAGTGAAGACAGACTATGTGTGACATCCTTGCTTCCCTGAGGCATTTTCTCTTGGGAGAAAGAGGAATTGCAGTCGTGGTATCTGAAGCATGACTGGTTTGCAAAGGAAACTTTCTTCCATCTTCTCTTCTGCTAGAAAATGCATCATCCTCCAGATCTCGGGAAGTATTTGGGTTACCTAACTATTGTTGTTTTTCCCTCCTCTGACACAAATATGATGAAATGTTTAAAATTATTTAGAATTTTGAAGTACTAAAGAGAGATTTCATAAATCAGGATATCCTTTATTTATGTCCTTTATGATCTTTTTTTCTTATATCCTTTTATATAAGCCATTGAATCTGTGCATCATGAAGTTGGAAATAGGTGTTGACTGTGTTTAGGTTATTTTTTATTCTGTTTACAGCAACTTTTCCAGCAAATTTGCCTTACAATAGGAGTCTGATGACTGGGGTGACTTTGCAAACTTTTCCACAATTTCTTTGTGGAAAGAAACCACACTTTCCACAATGGGTCTGTAGTGCAGTTTTTAACCAAAAATAAGACAAAGACAATAAAGCCTTGTTAGCTGCATTAATGCATAAAAGAGCTTTTAACCACCTAGTCTCTGGTCTTGTTTCTGTGCAGAAATAAGTTTCCACTCTGCTTATACACTATCTATCTGTATCCCGTCTTCTGGCCATCCACAAGTCATTGATCCAGGCACTGACAAGTTTCTACCGAAGGTCACTGGTGTATCACAAGGAATGGATCAAAAATAAGGTGTTAGGTTTGCTTGATCCGGTAACCTTCTCTCTTCATAATTAGGAAATACAAAAAAGTACTTGGTAGTATATTTATTTTCCTGGAAATTTTCCTTAAAGAAATAATCCCCCCATCAGCAGATGGAAGTAGCAGCCCTGAGGCTTTTTGAGTTAAATATCTGGAAAATTAGTTTATAGTTCTTAGGAAGAAAGAGGGGAATAAAAAAAAGTCCACCAAACATCTGAACTCTGATCAGACTCAGTTCTAGTCAAGCGACCACTAATGCACCTAAAAATACAGCTGAATTTATAACACAGCTTGCTGTAACTCACTGTGTGGGATATGTGAAGGAATGTCCTGTAATAACAGCCGTGATGGGTCCTGGGGCCCTCTGTTCTTTTATCAGGGCATAAACAGTTGAGGATGAAGTACACACCCAGGGCTTTTTTATTTGGTACTTGAAATTACATCAGAAAATGCCCACAACATTCTCTGCCAGAAATGCTGCTTGTTGCACCATCTAATATAAATAAAGTAGCTTTGTTTTCAGGTGAAAGCTTAAGCCTTCCCTGCTTCCTCCACACCCCTCCCCCCCACCCCTCTTCCCAGAAAGCTGCACTGATATCTTTGGGCTAAAGAAATGAGGGCAGGGAGGAGGCAGCGATGTAGCCCAGGGTGCAAGGCAGAGCTCTGCTGAATCGTCAGTGTGGAGGGCACAGCAGCACCCACATCATGTTAGGCCAACATAAACATACAGCTTAGCTGAGCTCTGGGGATGTAGGACCATATCCATCCCCTCAGTTCATGCATCTGAGGGGTCTGCCCTAAGAAAGTGGTTGTTCTCTGCTCCTCATTCAGTGGTGAGGATGACCACGTTCACCCCAGAAGGTGATATGGGTCTAGGATGAGTGTGTCCCTAAAACACACCTCACAAGCTATCATCTGCACTTATGTATCTGGGCTGAGAGAGGTTATTCATCATCCTGAAAGGCAGAGCATATTTCTTGAATATATTGGTCATTGTTTCTGTCTTTAAAAGTTTCAGAATTACAATCCTATATATAACCAGTAGTATTTAGATAATAGCAGGCTAAGTAGTCAGTCTCCAAGACTAAACGGGCTAACACAGTATTACTGGAGTTTTTGTTTTGTGGAGTGTTCTTCCAGCAGCTGCTACAGCTGACCGTCCCACTACAAAGCTATTACACTTTGCCATTGGCAGTGTGAGTACCCCGAAGAATTCTGGCTTCCCTTGATTGAACAGAAGAAACTAATTTAAAATTTAAAAAATATAATTAGTTTGACTCCCTCTACCAGGAATTCCATAATTGATACTATGAATAAATTATGGAATGCAATTGTGAAGGTTCTTAATTACAAAGCTTCTTAGCTGCACAACTTCTGTGCTGATGAGTGATATAAGTTTTGTCCTCCAAAAAAGAGCATAATCCTTGTCATAGAATATATCTTGCATGCTGAAACCTAGAAGTGAGAGACTGAACCCAGCACACAAATCCTGACTGAATACTTGCTGAGGCAGGAATCGCTCAGCTTGTCTGTGCAAAATGCAAACTGAAAGTGAAGCAACTGGCCCAGACTCGTCCAAAAGCCAGAAGGGGTTTTAACTTAGTGATTACAATTAGCTTAAGCCCTGTGCAATATGCTTTATTTTTCATAGAATCATAGAATCATTTCGGTTGGAAAAGACCTTTAAGATCATTGAGTCCAACCATTAACCTAATGCTGTCAATCCCACCACTAAACCATTTCCCTAAGCACCTCATCTATAGGTCTTTTAAATACACCCAGTGTTGGTGCCTCCACCGCTTCTCTGGGCAGCCTTTCCCAGTGCTTGACAACCCTTTCTGTGAAGAAGTTTTTTCCTAATATCCAACCTAAACCTTCCCTGGCACAACTTGAGGCCATTTCCTCTCTTCTTATCACTTGTTACTTGGGAGAAGAGACCGACCCCAATTGCTCTACAACCTCCTTTCAAGTGGTTGTGTCTGAATTAACTTTCAGCCATTGTCACACTTTTCAGGTGCGGAGCGTGTGTTTCTTTCACTCCGAGAAAATTAATCGCTAAGAAATAATTTAGCTGCTTCTCTCTCATTTTTCTCATGCAATTCCTGATAGAGGAAGTCAAACTAATTATATTTGACTCTACCAGCCTTCACTATTTCTAAGGCCTGTGAGCCTCAATGCTTGCCTCTTTGCCCTACCCAGACAGGCAATTCTAGAAATCACTGTGATCTGGGTACTCACTGCTTCATGCTGTTCTATAGCAACAAAGAACAGCCAGAGCAAGAAAATCCATCCCACTGCTTTGCAGGAGCAAACGTTTTCTCATGGTTCATATCTTCAAACAAGTGTTGTACTAAATTTTTTTCTTTGACTTTAAAAATTTAGATTATACATATAAAATAATTTTAAAAACACAAGGAAGTCCTTCTATTTGAAAGAGATATTAACCTGCAGTTGAGATTGTGTATAAGTCAGTCATTTAAGATAATTACCACAAGAATAAACATTACATCCTCAGGAAATCCAGGAGAAGATTAAGCTTCAAGGAAAGCAAAACAGATATAGAAGTTCACAGCTGAACAACTTTTGCATTGCCTTGGAGCACGTAGGTGAAAAATACCTTCAATTCAATACACTAGTTGGGATTCAAGCTATACATTGCCCTCATCATAGCAGAGTATTCACAGCATGGCAGAAAAAAACAAGTGGAATTAATAGGAAAGCTGCTTTTGTGCTTAGAGGTAACAAACTAGTTTTGAAAATCAGATGCAAGAGGTCTTGTTGCTAAAGCATTATCAATATATGTAACTCTTTATGAGAATGCAATAGCATTACTAAGCTAGAGAGTTACTGGGATCCAGTTTTTTTAGCCACAGGTCTTATTTTAAGAAGACTACTGGAATTACTGGAAGAAACCAGAGGAAACAGAGGGAAGGTGATTGTTTCCAAATGGTCACTTATTCTTCATCATGCACTGCTTAGACTGGAACAGGGAATGGATAATTTCCATTGGATTATCTATTTGATAAATTAGTTATGAGGGAGCTGCTGCATTAGGGGGATTTTGGCTGGAAAGGCTTGCAAAACAGATGACTAAATCAGACTTGATGCTCTGGAGGGATCAAAAACCTGGTGAACTCCTTTACTGCTTCATCCTCTTAAATCATCTTAGATTCCAGCATATTTCAGAAGGAGGTTTAATTAATTTGTATTATTTCAGTGAAGATAAAGTGTGTAAAATCTTACAAAAACATTTTCACTGCTTGGACATAGGGCAGAGATTTTTTCATTAGGCTATTTTCTGGCTATGCTTTGGACATTAAGCTGCGTTTTTTCTCCGCCACTTGAATGTATGATTGTATCAAGCTGCCTTTAAAGTAGAAAGAATTTGGTAGCTTTCTCTCTTGCAGCTTTTTAAGAATTTCATTGCATTATTTACAGATTTTTATCAAGCTTTTCCAGAAGATGTTTTATGCTGCCACTTTTAAGGAAACATTATACCAACAGGTTTAGGCAGTGATTAAGACATGGCACATGAGCAAGTTGGCTGTCTTTCAAGGCTCTCGCACAACTTTGGCTGTATTGTTTGTAGCGAAATCAGAAAAAAACCTCAGGAATTAATTCACATTAATTTAATCTTCTTGCATTAAGTGTCTGCCTGTTATTTTAATTGAAAAAAAAAACCACCAGTGAATAGTACACTGTATTCTTCAAATCCCTATGACTAGATGAGAAAGGGGTTTCATAAAGCAACATTAGCATAGCAAACTCCTGTTATTTATGCACCCATGGTTGTTCTATGCCACCAGTATATGAGAATGGTACAAAATCTAGGTACTATGAGGAACAAACAGTGGTTTGCTGGTCTGTGTCCTGCCGGTGTCAATTGTGTGATTCTTCTGCTTGTTTTCCAAAGGCTGAAGGTCCCTCATTTTTCACTCTTGTGTTACATGGCAAGGGATAATTGTGAATGTCGTGGCAGTTACTGGGAAAGGTGGATATAAGAATTACTGGCACTACATTCTATGGTCAATGTGTTCTGGATTGAGGTGTTCGGTTGGGACATTAGATGACTGTTAAAAGCTTTTGTTAGAGTTGGGTATTATCCACCCATCTCTGAAAGCCTTTTTGCAGACTTTGAGAAGTGCACAAGAAAATGGCCTGTAAAGATAAGTGAGGAAATAAAGAAAAGGAAGGCCCATCAGCAGTCCATTAACTCTAATTTTGTGAAAATGCAGACTCCCCACAAAACTGCATTAGGATCAGGCAGATAGACTTATCATCCTCAAAGATAGTAGTAATCATATGTCTCAGACCTCTTGTTGCTTCCTGTTCCTGCTCTTCCCCTCCCTCAGAGCACAATGCAGAGTGTTGCTGGAAAGGGCATTCCTCTTTACAAAGCCTGTCCTTTCTAATGAAAAATAGGTTGGATTTCTTCAAAGGTAGGTAGATGATGGCTCTACCAATTCCCTAGAGATACTTCATGGTACAGTGCATTGTTGTGCAGCATGGTCCCCAAGACTGCAACTATACACATGTCCTTTGCTACTCCTGCTATTTGTCTTTGTACATTTTCAGCTAAAAAGATAGTGAGATGCATGTCCCTTAGAGTAAGGTTGGCACAAGGGAGCTGTGTCCTGGAACCCTGTCTGCAGCCTCCCTGCTTCCTGTCCCATTGGTAGGATAAAACAGAAGGCAGTTAATTATAGGAGAATTCCACAGCAAAGCACTTGGCAGTTTTTAAATGCAAAGACGTGCCTTGCATCATCATGTTCCTCCTTGTCTAATTAATTAAATAGTGCAGAACATGTGGCACTTTTGAATAGGTGTTGATGATAGTGCAAAAGAAGCAGTGATAACATTTGTCTGGGGCTAGGCCAGCCTTTCGGCACAAAAGGTAGTTAGTAATTTAATTCCTATGGATGTTAACTGAGTTGCAGTTCTATTTGACTCCTTTCACTATGTGCCAGGTTTGGCTAGAATAGCGTTAATTTTCACAAGAAACTGGGAGAGGCCATGGCTGGGATAGCAGAACCAAACCAGGCAATAGAATATTCAATAGCATACTGATGTCATGCCCAGTATCTAAGAGGGGACCTGTCTGGGGAACAGATGAGCAATTTGAGCTGGTGGAGTGGGCAGCAGGGCTGGGCAGTGACAGGTTCTGGACAGTGAGCAGCTGTGTTGTACATTACTCAGCTGATATATTATTTCATTAGTATTATTGTTATTATGGTTGTTCCTTTTCCTTTTTTGTGTTCTATTAAACTTATATTTGCCCCCTGAGTTTTACCTCTTCCTCCCAATTCTCCTTCCCATCCCACAGTTTCAGGGGGAGGAGTGAGAGAGTAGCCACGTGGTTCTTAGTTGCTGGCTGGGCCTAAACTGTGACATGCAGCTAGATAAGTCCATGCTCCTCACAATCTCATTACGTATTACTTTTCTGATAGCAAAATTGGCTTAATGTACTCCCACTCCCTTGTCACATCAGCTGTGCCTTCTAACTGCTGTGCAGCTGCGACTGCTTGTCAGCCAGGCTGGGCACCAGATTGGGCAACAGCATAAGAAAAAAACAGAAAAGTAAAAAATTGATTATTTTGCTGTCAGCTCCAGAAGAAAAAATAATGATCCTGCATATCAAGCCACTGAGGAAGCAAAGAGTAGCAGGTGGTGGAGAAAGCAAAGGGCTATCACTCTCTGGTAATGTTCCCGAGAATTTCCATGTAACCACATATTTCACAGCCTCAGAGCCTCTGAACTACATATCAGAGCAAGTATTACATCCTTGGGACTTCTGAAAAGCACACAGCAGTATATTGCTAGCTTTATGCACTCTCTTTAATACATATATAAAAGTAGAGATAATGGACATAGTGGGAATGCCATTTTTGATGCTTTCTTCACCACTTCCTCTCCTGACACTCACTTTCAAAAGATGTTTTCAGCATTGAAGTCCCAAGCAGTGCCATGTACTGTGTATATATGTAGTTTGTGTACATTTTCCATGGATGTGACCATGCTGCTGGGCTCTCTGCCAAATCATGGGTGTTCAATGCCTCCATGACCTAAACAGAAATCATGCACCATGCTCAAGCATGAGTTTGAGCTCACTATTTTTAGCCCAGCCTCTTGCTGCATCTACAGGCAGTCAGTGTCAGGGTCTAGTGGGGTCTCAGGTGCCTCCAAGGACATTTGTTGCAGGAGAACAGGATTTTTATTGTTCTCATTGACCCAGATACTTAAATTCTGCCGAAGTCTCAGTATAGTCTGAATCTAGGCGTTCTGGAGCTTTCCAGGTGTTCTTTCATTGCATTATCTTTCTGCTTGGTTCACTATAAATTCTGTTAAAATGGAAGGACAGAATAGGGGACGGTGGCTTAAAAGAATAGGGGTAAAACTCAGGCTTTGTTTTATGGAGTGCTTATTGGTCACAGTAAATGTGTGCTCTGTGTCAAAGGAAGCAAAGGAATGAAGGGGAAAAAAAAAATCACACAGGTATGGTACATATTACAGTTTATCCCAGGAAGATGAAGGTTTAAAAGAAAATATTCTGTTTATTTGATTTTGAAAGCATTAGCAATATGTTTGTGTCTACAATAGAGAATCTGAGGACTTCATCATCTTCACATAACTTTTTTATCTGTTTCAAATAACTTTTTTATATGTAACATTCCCCATGTTAAGATTGGCAGCGAGAATTTGACTTGTCAAAAGTCGTGGACAGTCAGAAGCAATTAAAGGTTGCAATTCACTTGATCCTCAGACCCATGTTTCATCTAGCAGACTTTCTCCTTGATGTTCATGAATCTTACAAATAGCATTTTTCTAATGTTGGGTTTTGCTTTCTTTCTGGAATTGCCTTTCTGGTCCTCTTTTATGAGGTGTTTTATTATAGGCTTTCTTTGTGCATCCTTTCCATCACCAAAACTGTATTTGATATGGATGCGGATATTGGATGCCCTTGATATCCTATACAACTGTGGCTACTTCAGAAGATCCTCTTGTCATCAGATGAACTCCTATAGCCACATAAACTAGATTATAAGGAGCAGAATAAAATGTTTATACTAGCATGGAAAATGATGCTTGCTCTGATCAGAGTGAGAAACTGCCCTGAAACTATAGGAATTTCCTGTTGCTAGAATATTGTGTAGGTCCTAAAAACTCTGCAGGCAGTTGTTTCTCCTCTGGGCAACTGGAAAGATCAATGTGCCTTGGGGTAGAATGTAGGATTGCAGCATTTAAGAGTTCATCTAGTCAGGAAATTATGGCTGTAAAGTTACGTAGCCCTGTCACTTATCATTACACAGCTCATTAAATCTCAGCTAATTGCAGCTTCACCCTAGTATCCAGGTCCTAATGTTTCTGTGCCTAATTAGCACACTGAAATCCTAAAATCCAAGATATTTTCCTTATTTTAGCCACTTCTTTTACAGAAATCAATGGAATGCAGAGCTTAACATGGTTTAGAAAAGTAAAAATTGCACGCTGGTTATTTAATCCTTTTGCTCAGTATTTCAAGAGGTAAATGCTTATCCCCAGAAGTGTCTGGAAATGCAAAGGAAATTCTATTTTTTAGTACAAGATACTGCGGTTTATGCATGAAAGTTGTTTCTTTTTCATTTATTGTTTATTGTATTTCTCTCATTCCTTCTGTTCCTTTCCATTAATAACTCTGTGAAGAACTATCTATAAATTACTTATCACATTTTTGTCTTTATGTGATTTGCTGGGAAGGGTCATGTCTCTTTGACAAAGAAATAAATATTTCATAAGCAAAATCACAAGAAAAAATATTTAAGTGGTTATTTGCTATAAACAACACACCCTTACATTTCTCTAAAACATTCAATGTATATTTTCACATCCAAAAACTTCTGCTTCCAATGTCTAACTTCAAAATCATGTTGGAATACATAATATCTTGTATTTAAATTATAAATAACATCTAATCTGCATTTAGCAAAACTAGGCATGTCTATTATGACAAATTAAAGCAAAAGTTATAACTTAGAATCACTCATAAATTTACGGGTTTACCTTGGGAGCATTCCATGAGCCAGAGTTTTGACAGAGTGCTTTCTTCTCCAGAATAGGATTTTGAAGATGCAAGTAACATGCACCAAGCTCACTATTATCCTTGTTTGAACAACCAACATTTATTTTGCAGTTAAAGAAAACAATCACTTTTAGTCAAACATATATCATAAAAAGGCAAGTATAGCTCCTGATTCAATTGACAGAAGTCTTTTTTCTTTGTTGTTAAAAAAAAGACGTGTAAGTAGTATATATATTTGCTGTGCAAGTTTAAGAATTTTTGTAGCAATGGGAATAATTTCATTATAATTTGCAATTAGATCACTGAAATAAATTTAAAATTCTTGCCTTTTTGCATGAAACTTATGCTTTTTTAACATTCTCATCATCATTACTCCACCTTCATATTCAAGATTCAAAGTATCTTTCCAAATGAAGGACCTTCTTAAATAAATTCAATTTGTCATTAAACCTCCTGTTCAAGATACGTTCTCAACTGTGTGATTTTCTACGAGAAGCTGAAATCGTGAGTAAGTATGCTAACACATTAGCTATTGCTGCTGGTTTTACTAGGTTTTGCTATACTCGTTGTCCTACATTGGTTCCATTAAATATGTTGCACTTGCTTATGGGATGTCTTTTCAAACTCTCTATATTTTTGAAGGTGATAAAGATCAATCCCAAAGGCAGAAAACTCATAAAATTAAATATATATATATTGTGGTTAATCTAAAAATCTACCAAACACAAGAAGATTTCTTTAGGCTGCAGTACATCATGCACTTCACTTCTACAAAGTTACCTTCTTATGTGTAGAAAGTGACACTGCAGTTCTGCAAGATTGCCCATAAATCTTTATGCTAAATACTGATGCCTGAATAATAATTATTACTTGTTCCAAGAGAATTTCAGCACAGTTGTTCCTATTCAGAAACTCTGGAATCCTGATACTGTCTCATGAGATGTACATTTTCCATACTGGAGCAAGTTTATAAATACTAATAAATTAGGTCTTGCAGAATTTGAGCAGTATATGGAATCACTTCATTTCATAGATGGAAAAAACCCGAGAGTCCGAGTGGTTAGCAGAGAAAAATGTCAAGGATCCAGTGCTAAAGCTCACACTCACACTCACGTGGTGACCAAGTAGAGTCATCTTATGCTGCTCCTGGAGTCACATTCTCATCCCTTATAGACCAGAACAAAAGATGGGCTTGTAAAGTGTGATCCCAGATCTCCTGCTTGCTAGTGTGAACAGTGCTTGTGTGACTGCTAATTTTAACTGCTAGCCACTTACCATTTAAGGCCCATATATGAAATATTGCTATCTAGCCATCATCAGAACAAATGAGTCTTGTGGGTTACATCTGGAATAAATGAGGCAGTGTTCCAAGCTCCCCGGCACAGCCTGCAAGGGCTTCTCATGGCTCTTTGTTCGATAGATGTCTTGGAGTCTTTTCCCTCTCCTGTTGATTGATGCTGAGGCACTCTGCCTCTGCATACCTCTGCATGGAAATACAAATGTTCAGCCCCAATTTTACAGTTCATCATAGATCAGTTATTAATTTGCATTAATTTATCAAATGCTGGAGGCCAAAAATCTTCCTTCAGACCCTTTTTTTTTTTTTTCGTAGTTGGCTAGTACAAAGGGGACAGGACAGATGAACTCTCTGGGTGGGACATTCTTCATGCAGCCTGTTCTATGTACTAAAGCATGCCCATGCTTTTACTATTTTCAAAGCTGATGCTGCTAGATCTTGCTGAAATGCTGCTGTTTGTTAATAATACTGCAGCTGTTAGACAACTTGGAGAATTTGAAGGTGGTCGTTCTCCAACTGACATGTTTGTTTAACCCCTGAAGTCACATTAGCCAGCATGAGAGACTGAAAACAAGTTGGAGTTCCTCTGCTCTTTCAGGCATCACACTTTGCATTGTGATAACTTCTGCAGATGGAAGCAGTGCTGCTTAACATGCTGGTTTCCCAGGGCTTAGAAAACTCTCAGTGAAGCCTGTGCCAGGCTCCCAGGGCTGCATGTGCCACTTACAGCCTCCAATAATTATAACAGAAGTGACAGCTCTGGAGCACAATAGCATTTATTTAAATGCTGGACTTACTTAAACTTTCCTGGACTTGAATCATGCAGGGATATTTGTCATCATTATTTCTGAATGAACTTGAAAATGTTAAGGCTGTTTCATGGTTACCTTGCTCATTAATTTCCAAATGACAAAATCCATGATATGCAACTGCCTGTGACCGTCCACTTTATTCTGTACTCATCCTGCTGCTCAGGAGTGTTATTGCATTGTCTCCAACTCATTGGAAAGCAATTAGTGGAAATATCTCTTTTCCTAATTAGGTCAGGCATTGCAGTGTCTCATTTCAAATTTTGGATCTAATGTTGCATTTGCTTTAGCAATTAGGAACACACTGGTAAAAAGCTGTAGAACTTCACTTTGAAAAGGCCAAAATAAATACAGATGTTGTTGTAGGCTTATGCATTTACTTTTGTTCTGGAAAACTGTCGACATGTAAGATTCAAAATGATATAAAAGCACTGCTAATTTATTTTCTCTATAGGACCTCTTTTCACAAAAGACTCAAACATACAAGCTCTTCCTGCCTCTTTGAAAGTGGATAATCACTCAGAAGAAAAAGATTTTAATAGAAATATTCAAACAACTAATGTTTTAAAACCCACCCAAAGATTTTTTTTTCATCCATGAAAGAAACAGGAGAATTAACAAGCATAGATTCCTGCGGTATTGTTTCCTAAGACCCTTTACAGCTTCAGCTTCAGCTTCTCTCCATTACTCCTTGCTGCAGCATCATCAAATTACCTCTGTGTCTCCTAAATCCTCCCACAGTACCATGGTTTCTCTCCTCTGCCTCCTGAATGACCACAGACTGCAGTCTTGTTTTTCTTACAGTATTACTACAGGTTTCTTTCTCCTCTGTTTAGACACGGCTTTTCATGAATGTTGAGCTGAAATCAGCCAAGTGGGGAGAGCCAGAGGGACACCACAGCTGCAGGAGTCCCAGATCCTTCAGAAATCAGGCTGAAAAGCAGACTGCTGCATTCCTCTGTGACTTACACAAACTGGGCATTATTTGGTATTACTTGTCAAGCTGAAATATGATCTATATATCAATGCCTTCCTCTAAACATAAGCAGGAAATCAGGTCCTCTGATTTGATCACTTTATTTTTTTTTTTCCTGAAAGGAGGGAGGAAAAAGCCCTCTGCTTATTTTACAACTTCCTGTTTTCCCTCACTGGCCTATCTGTGGTTGTTTAGATAAGGCACAGTTCAGACCAGTGTGTCAAGGGCTGATGTAAGAAAAAATCAGAATTGTGATCTTTTCTGCTGGTTTAATACCTGATCTCGTGGCAGTCATTTAATTTCTCAGCCTTGTTCAGACTGCAGCTCCTTTGCATGGTGGGCTGTGTCTCTGCAGAGGGGTGAGCCTGTGGGTGAGATGCTGGGGCTGCAGGGGGAGGACGAGGGACAGAGAAGTGAAGGTGTCACCTTCTGGCAACAGTAGACACTTAGACCAGCTCAGCTGCTCACCAAACCACACTGTTAAGAGTGTTTAAGAGTTTAACTATTGATTTTAACTTTGGGTTAAATGTAGACTCCCTCACCGTCAAGGCAGTAATGGAGAAAGGCTGTTCTGCACAGTTCCTTTTAAAATCTCCCCTTAGCTGATGTGTCAATCTTTAGATACTAAATTTTATGTGGGGAAAGTGAGAGTTCAGTTTAAGCGAGAGAACTGGCTTCATGTGACCTAAATTACTGTGACAGGATTCAGGTTCCCCATGTAAAATCATGTCTGAATTTCTCCCATGCACTTCACCAGAGAAAACTTCTTCAGATGAAGTGCATCTTAACAACTAGATTTTAATATTGTTTTCAAAATGACAGTGAGATTTAGCACAGAAGAGATGGTTATTTTTTTAGCAGTGACTGTTAAGACAATCAGAGAAGGAAGATTAAAAAAATACAAAGACGCTTCCAGATCTGGGACACTGTCTCTCTGCAGCATCCCACTTCTAGTCAGGCACTCTGAGAGGGGTCAGAGAGAGTGATGGGAACAGAGAGCTATGGCAACTGTGGATATTTTGAAAATGAATTTCCAAAAATAGAGGGCTATGTTTTATCTCTTTCTTACTAAGAGATGTGACTATAAGGCTTCCACAGTACTTTTGGTGACCTTGAGATTGCAGTTATGTTTCATCTTCTCTTGTTATTAATGTTTTGGCTTCTTTTCAGAATACCAGAAATGACTTTCCATTTGAGATGGATAAATATTTTTGTTACAATATTTGCATTTTTCGTGACTGCTGAATTCATACCTGTCTTTTTTGATTTGTCTGACATAGTGCAATGGCAGTGATGAACTCCCAGTCTGTGGCTTGTCTGAGGGCTTTACTGCAAAGAACTGATATTTTAATTGGAAACTATTCTTGATAGAGTACATCTTGATAGAGTACACTGTCTCTAGTACAAGAGAAAAATGTGAGTTAAACTTGCCGTTTTTCCTGCTGGTCAACTTTATTATGAACTTCTGTGATAAAGTTAAGTTCAAATGATCAAGCACATAAGTTATGCAACCCATTCCTCCACCTTTAAGAGTCTTAGGCTGAAAAAGCACAGACTGATGGCAGTGATGTATCTGAGTGCTTTTACCTGAAGCACACGTAACCTTAGATAGGTGCATATAACATGAGCGCGAACACCGAGGCAGCGGCAGGGGGTAGCTCTGTGCCTCTGAGACAGATTGATGCGACCAGGGAGTTCCTGGAGCCAGAAAAGTCCGAGGAAAAGCAGAGAGGCCGGCCAGGAGGCCGAGAGGCTGTCGAGCCCGGGGGCGTTGCCGGGACAACCGCGGGAGATTTAAACGCGGCGAAAGCTGAAGCGACACTCAGCGCGCGCACAGCGAGGCGGCGGCTGTCACAAGGAAGCGCGTGCTGGCAGCTGGGGACGGGGGGGACACTGCAGCTCTGCCCGCGCGACAGGGCAGCCCCGTCGCTAGAAAGATCTCGGCCGTGGCCTCTGCCCGGCTAGGGACCCCGCGCTCAGCACTGGCCAGGGCGGGTGTGGGAGCTCAGACAGAGCGCCCACGGAAACACGCAACAGCCCCGGGGGAGGTGTCTGAGGGCTGGAGGAAAGCCAGTGTCACTCCTGTCTTCAAAAAAGTCAAGAAGGAAGACCCTGGTAATTACAGACCAGTCAGCCTCACCCCCATCCCTGGAAAGGCAATGGAGCATCTCATTCAAGGGATCGTATCTCAGCACATGGAAGAAAAGAAAGTTATCAACAGTAGCCAGCATGGATTTACTAAAGGGAAGTCCTGTCTGACTAATCTGATAGCCTTCTACAATGGTATGACTCAATGGGTGGATGCAGGTAGAGCAGTGGGTGCTGTCTACCTTGACTTCAGCAGGACTTTTGACATAACATCGTTGTGGGAAAACTCAGGAAGTGTGGGTTAGAAAAGTGGACAGTAGGATGAGTTCAGAACTGGCTGAACAACAGAGCTCAGAGGGTTGCGATCAGTGGTGCAGAGTCCAGTTGGTGACCTGTAAGTAGTGGTGTTCCCCAGGGGTCAGTACTGGGTCCAGTCTTATTCAACATCTTCATCAACAACCTGAATGAAGGGATACAGTGTACCCTCAGTAAGTGTGCTGATGATACTAAACTGGGAGGAGTGGCTGATACACCGGAAGGCTGTGCTTGCCATCCAGAGAGATCTGGGCAAAAGTAAACCTAATGAAGTTCAACAAGGATAAGTGTAAAGTCCTACACCTGGGGAGGAGCAACACCATGTAGAGGTACAGGTTAGGGACAGACCCACTGGAAAGCAGCCCCATGGAGAGGGACCTTGGCATCCTGGTGGACAGTAAGTTATCCATGGAACCGCAACGTGCCCTTGCGGCCAGGAAGGCCAGTGGTATCCTGGGGCGCACAAAGAAAAGTCTGGCCAACAGGCTGAGAGAGGTTCTCTTCCCTCTCTACTCTGAGCTAGTGAGACCACATCTGGAGTATTGGGTCCAGTTGTGGTCCCTCCAGTTCAAGCTGGACGGGGAAATACTAGAGAGTCCAGTGGAGAGCTAACAAAGATGATGAAGGGACTGGAACATCTCTCTTAAGAGGAAAGGCTGAGAGCCTTGGGGCTGTTTAGCCTGGAAAGGAAAAGACTGTGAGAGGATCTTATTAATGTTTACAAATATCTGAAGGGTGGGTGTCAAGTAGAAGGGGCCAGTCTCTTTTCAGTTATGCCCTGTGATAGGACAAGAGGTAATGGTAGCAAGGCGAAACACAGGAAATTCCACCTCAACATGAGGAAAAACTTCTTTACCATGAGAGTGACAGAGCACTGGAACAGCCCAGAGAGGTTGTGGAGTCTCCTTCTCTACAGACTTTCCAAGACCTGCCCAGATCTGTTCCCGTGTGGCATCCCCTGTGTGTTCCTGCATTGGCAGAGGGGGTTTGACTCGATCTCTAGAAGTCCCTTCCAACCCCTACCATTCTATGATTCTACATCATTTACTGTAAATTCCATGCTTGGTTTCAACAGCTATCTAAACACAATCATAGAAGTAATTTAGCTACATGGAAGAAAATGGGAAATTAAAGAGCCATTGCTTACTGCATGGTTTAACCCTTTTTAAAAGCACTGGGTTTTGCAGAAGGAAATTAAATAGTTGCTGAGAAGTTACAGATAGCAGGTGCAATCTCTCCCATTCTGCTTACCGCCTGTTCTGTAAACTTGTTTACTTGTTTTTGAAGTTTTTGACATTCTTTGAATTTTTCCTTGTAATGGTCAGCAGCCATTTGCAGACGAAGCTTCAGATCTTCAACTTCTCTGCGCAGTTCTTGCTCTGCTGTGTTTGAAGTTTCCTAAAACAAACAAACAAAAAAATTCTCCTTAGAAACTGTTCTCCCTTTTTTCCAAAGGCCACTATTTTCCAAACGGCCTTTTTTTCAATTAAGGAAAGAGTAATGCTCTGTGTAAGTATAGAAGAGGTTCCTATTTTCTTTGTGGGAAGGGAAGGAAAGGAATAAAGTAGCAGAGCACAGAGGAAGGCAGCATCTGCACTGAACTTTATTCCAAGCAGGATACGCTGAGGGAGTAAATAGGCCCAGTACAATACCGGAGGCAGGTAAAGAGGACTTCTATATTATGGGCCATTAATGTATACTGTAAGTCTGAATGTATACCAAAGGACTAGAGCACTTCTGGAAGGTGTTCAGCTATCTCAGAGACAAGTAGAGCCATGCGGCAACAATGGACAGACCACTACTGTGTTCCATCAGACCCACCACGTTCCTACTGGAAGTGGTTCAGATGAGTGCATGCATCAGTGTTACAGCTAAGCAAACCAACCAGGCACATGCCACATTCAGGTAATTTCTGGTTACTTGAGTCATTCAGATGACTGAGGTTCAGGATGCATTTTAAAGACACTATATATAACTGAAGGTTAAAAAAACCATTTAATTCTGGATATTTTAAATATAATACTTCTTTTTGGGGCTCTACTATGCACTTCGTATTTACTGCACTGTTTTAATTACTGTTCAGCTCAATATATTTTCTCAAGCCCTACATCATTACAGTAATCCTAGTAGTGAATTAATCCAATACAGTTGCAGTCCCAGAAGATCCAGTACAAAGTTCACTTAAGGCAGAATGATGAAAATTAATACTAGCTCACTAAATTTTTATCCAAGATGAAATCAAGACAGTTCCATTACATTAATGTTTTTATGCTTATAAATAATAAAGCAAATTAAGTTTGACCACAAATATTAAAAGAATCCATAAGAATAAAGACAGAATCCATCAATGAGGAAAGAACATTGTAAAAATAAAAAATAAAATTGTACCAATCAATTTTCCTATCTGAATGAATTTTTAATGCTACTGTGGATCAGATAAAAGTAGTAAGACAGGGAAAGGATTCAAAATAATACTGTATTATTCTGTGAAAATAATGCAGGGGTGGAAGGGAATTACTGTAAGTAGTAGCAGAAGCCTCCTTTCTTACCAGCCTTCCAAACCAGCTAACATGCACTTGATTAAAGGTAGTATATTCAGTGTCAAAACATAATTTGATAATAATTTCTACTAATTATCCAGAAACACATTTTATTCCCCAACTTGAGCAAAGCTAGTGCTGACAGATTTTATCAATACAGATAAACTTCGGTACTAAATACTGATGATTTACCTGTTCATTTTTCAAAGCTGTGAGTTTCTTAAGCTCAGCTAAAGCATCACCAAGCTGCTTTTTCAACTTTTCATTTTCCAGGCGTGCACTGTGAAGATCTGCCATCGTCTTATCTCGCACATTGACTGCGTCGCTCAGCTCTTTTGACATTAGGACAGCTTCTTGCTTGCTAGCCTGAATCTGATCTTCAGCTTTCCGAAGCTGTTCTTTTAAAATACTTGCATCCTCCTGGGAAAGAGAAGAGAGGGAAGAGAATCCACCATTTTTTTATTCAAAGCTTAAATAAAGATTGGTATAGGGATTAGAGATGTTTGAACAAAAAATCATGGTCTCCTGGTGGCTTTAGCAAAAGCTTTAAATGAAGAAGTTAGTACACAAGTACCTTTTACCCCATTTGCCTTCTTTGCTAACAATGGTGTGCAAACACATTTCACTATAACAAAGGCAAATTTAAATATTGTTACTTTATCTGTACTGGATTTTTGTTGTATTTTCAGTTTTAGTTTTAAACATACACCCCCAAAAAATTAAAAATAATTAATTTTTAAAAAAAAGGGGGGGGGGGGGGGGTTTTTTCTTCCAGAATAAATTTTTAGATGTTCTACAGCACCGTAAAAATCTTGATGTGGACAAATGGCCAACAA
>WTSP01009753.1:0-21386 GCA_025331215.1 Actenoides lindsayi
AGGTGTCCCTGCCTATGGCAGGGGGGTTGGAACTAGATGATCTTTAAGGTCCCTTCCAACCCTGACAATTCTATGATAAATAATATTAACAAATCCAGCATTTCTAGTGAATTCTTAATGTGCATGCTGACATTCCAACTTCCTCTGACCTGTTAAACCATTCTTTCATAACAGACAGTTGAAGGCCACTTTAACATTATCATAATAAGCATAATAGAAACAACTCCAAGCTAATTTGAAGCTTATTCCAAAAATAAACGAGCCTTTCCAAGATAAACTTTTTTTTTTTAAAAGCAGCTTCGAAGTTTTAACTTTTACTCACTGAAACAAAGATCAATGTTAACTCATAAATCTGGGCTTCATCCAACATCTATTGAAGTCAATAAAATCACCCCCTTGACTTAACCATGTGCTAGATCATGTCCTTTGTGACAATTACAACACACTTGCCAAATGTTACATCCCCAGACCAGGACTGTTTTAAATTGAGCATTAAAAGTTTTTATTAAACTTTTGCTATAATCCAAAAGCCCAAACAGAGCTTGTCACTAAGCCCTGCTCCTGGAGAGTCTCCCAGGAGCACTAAACTCTTCTGATGAGTCTAAAACAGCACTTGGCATGCTCACTGGTTTTAACAAGGTCTGTGACTGCCTTTGGCAGCCATTGAGCACCTTTCAGCACAACCTGCTCTAACACAGCCATGCTAGTTTAGGAGTATTCCAGTAACAGAGAGAAATTAATTCCTTCCAAAAAATTCAATGCTTATTACAAATTTCCTTAATATATGCCCTGAATCCGTTTTGAAGTTTAAAAGCAACATTGCATGAGCTTTTACCCATGCAGCCACTTTAATCTGGGGAAAGACATGAGTTCTTACCTGTTTCTGATGCCTGGATACAAGGCAGATAAAATCCTCTTGACTAGGGGGTACAAATAACTTAAGAGATTCAAGTTTACTCAATTCCCTTCTCCAGCTACATTTAGTTGTGGATGCTTTGACATTTACACCATTGTCAGCAATGACTAAAAAAACAAAAATCAAACAAAAACCCCAAACAAAAACAAACAACAAAACAAACAAAAAATCCCACCAAACCACCATCAAAACACCAACCTCCAAATGACACAACAAAAAATCCCAGCCATCTCAAAATTGAGTTAGAGAAGATGAAAGCTACAGAGTTAAGACAATCTTTTCTGTATGTCTTGGCATTCAGGAAAGATATTTTCAGTTAGAAATTAAATTATTTTCAAATACAGAAGTTATTTTTTAAATTATCTTCTCTAGAAGGCATGATTTCTCAGATGGTCAGGCAGTCAGTTGAAACAGATTAAAGTGTGCCTCCTGTCATCTCACCCCTACCATTTCTGTAAAGACCTACTCACACACCTAATTTTAAGCATATATGAAAGTCCAGTGGGAAAGAAAAGGAATTTCACGTGCTTAAAGATAATATCTGAATCTTTGCTATGTTAAAAAGAAAGTCTTTTGAAATCTCAGTCGCATTTTCCAAACACTGTAAAACAACTTTTAGAGAGACAGTTTTCACCTCAACTCCATTCACTTAGCACACATGCAAAGGAAATCTGTTTATATCCCAAGAGATTCACAACACACAAAATAATTATTCACTGACAAGACTGTAATTTAAACCTCACATATATAAAACGGGTAACCAAAGGCAGATGTTTCTAGCAGGAACTATATGGAGAAAACCAGTTCATAATCAATATTATTCTTTCACATTACTATTTCAATCATGCCTAGAGGCTGACAAACATAAGGGAATTATCATGACAGGTCTGTTACAATTCCCTCAGTCTACCGTATGATACTGTGGTCTGGAAAATCTCCACCTCAGTCGTGCCACCCAGCTCCTTATTCCTCTACCTGTCATCTTCTGATTAAACAGATGCCTCTAACAGGGTAAAAATCTCTGTGGCTTCCCTCCAGAGTAGTCCCATAATGGGTGAAAACCATCTTTTTATTTTTCATTGTCCCAGTAGCTACTGTGAGATCTGAGCCAGCAGATGAAGGAGCTTTGGCCCCACGACACTTACTGCCTGCCCATTGGACTACAGCATCAGAACGGCTGTTGAACTTTTGCCAGTTAGACAAATATTTTTGTTGTTACAGATAAAACACAGACTAACTACCACTGCCCTCCACATGCCTGGCTGCCAAGTATAGGAATTGATGGTGCCATGAGCTAAAGAATTATATCTTTAACTCTCTGCATTAGGGTTGTAGGAAAAAAAAGTCTGAATTACAACTCAAGTAATAAGTGTTTCAAAATTAGTTGTCAATAGCCTTTTAATGAAGGTTTGCCATCTCTCCAGAAAGGGGATTTTAGCATTTGCTGAGGTTATGAACCTAGTCGCTTGTTTAGTGGCATGTGGAAAGGACCACAAAACACAGAAGCAGCCATAGTGTAAACCTGTACAGAGGGAGTCCAGCAACCAGCACCACGGTATGTGATGGGAGTCCACCATCCTGCCTCAGGCAGGGCTGGTGAAAAAGGCATATTATTGCCTATCATGAATTGCTAATGTGGAAGGTTATCAACCCTTTCTTCCCCCAGCAAATACGGTTTTGAATCCACAGCTAATATGTACCATAAATCAGGTTATGCAAGCAATTTCACGAAGGTTATTCAACAACTTGAAGCAGAATACAGTTATTTCTGATTTAAATAAATTAAAAAAAAAAATTAGAAAAATAAAAATCACACCTGCCCCACAAAAACAAAACAAAACCCTACAAAGTATGTATGAGAAGCTTCCTTTCACAAATGTCAGAATGGTGGGAGATGATATTTAATGCTTTAATTTGTAAATGCCAAGTTTAAATGTGCAAATTTGTTAATTTATAAAAACTTAAACCAGCAGCAGTTTGATAGATCAGATAAAAACAAGGCACTTAATGTAATAAAATATATATGTTCAAAATCTGTTTCACATTTACTTTTATCTTCGATTCAAGTCTTATTTTCAAGTCAGAAAGTAATAACCAGGTTTCAACTGCCTTTTTTTCTACAAGCCACACAGAAATGCATACTATTAATGTGTTTGAAAAAATAATAGTCATTACTTGCAAATATCCTGTAAACATTTTAGTCTGTCCAACTGTGAAAAGCAAGAACTTCAAATATTTTCACACAAAATTAACTGGTCACAATTTCAGCCCATACAGCTTAAACCTGAAAGCCAGTGTTGACTTTTATCATTGCTCTGACTCAAAACAAAGCACCTTTAAGGAAAAAAAGAATGAAAGTGGTAACTTTCACCTTTACCATAATCAAGGGCACCAAATGAATGGCTTTGCAGGGGCTCCAAGACTGGTAAAATTGGCCTTACCAAGTTTTTTATTCTCTATACCTCTTTATTTTTCTCTTCAGATATGAACAAACTAAAAAATCCTATATGGAGGAAAATGATGAAATCCACCCAGAGAGAGTCATGGAGAGCAGCTTAGAGTTAAATAATGGAACAGCTTTGTGGTTACCATTCACACAGCTCTCAGAGTCGGGGCTATCAGGCAATGAAGTAGAATAATGAAGCTACTCCTTCAGATAAGAGATTGGCTTTATAAATATGATCTTTTGTACAGAAGCTGTAGGAGAACTGTACACTTGAAAATAAGCTTGTCATATCTCAGAGTAGGTGAAGTGGTTCAGGTTTGTGTATGCTTATGAGTTTCTGGGAATATTAGTAATTTCATAGAAATAAAAACAGAACAAAGAAATTCTTTAGAAGAAAAAGCTTTCTAGTGCATACAAGCTGGCGTCTGAATACATACATACATGGTCAGAAGCTAGCTATATGTATGTGACTTGGAGAACAGGGCTCACAAACTTCATTTTGAAAAGCATAGGGCATCTTTTTGCTTACATGGTAGAAATATTCCTTCTATAACAACAGCATAGGGGTATATCCTCTTTCCAAGCTAGCAGTAGGCTAACAGGGCAATACCTAATGAAACACATAAATAGATCTGACATCCTGTCCACGAGGGACTACTGGGCAGTAGCAAACACACAATATACAGCATTATATGCTCAAACACTTTGTATATATGCAGCATGCGGACATTTGCCAAATGTTAATACTAGAATGATATTTGCACATATAGCAAGCAATATGTCTTTGTTTCTAGTTGTGCCATATAAATAAATTCCTAAGAAATAATGAGTATCAGTTCTTGAAATTTTTAGTGTGGATTAATAGATAACTCTTTTAAATCTTAGGAAGCAAAGCCTACTGCTCAACTGTTTATTTCTTTTCTCAGGGTAAGAAGTATTTATTTTCTGTTTTGGTTGGCTATTTTTGCTAGTTTAAAAAAAAAAAATTCTTCATTCCCCCAGTTTCCTATATATGCTTTTTACTTTTCTTATAAGACTACTCCAGTGCCACAAATTATTGAAATAAACATACATTATTAAGATAAGATGTTTCTTTTCTTCTATCATTTCTATCCATTGCCAATGGATAGGATAAGGGGGTCTTGCTGCTTCTGCCACTACAACTCTGAAATCAGTGTTGATGCTGAAGGTGGCAGAAGCCACATGAACAGCAAAGCCACAAGAACTGTCTACACATAAGGTGCCAGTGAGGCTAGAAGAAGCATCAACAGAAGTATGTGATATGGGTAGGGGGCTCTAAAAAAGCTTTAAGAAACTATGAGTACAGTAATGAATTTTGCAGACACAAAGTGGAGAATGTTATGGATCAAATGTAAAAAAATCATGAGGATTCAGACAGGTGAAAACAACCAGGCATTGAAAAAATATTAGGGTACTACATGGGAAGAATAGCTGCAGTCCAGGGACTGGACATTGGACAGATTTAAGGAAACACACATCATGTTCCTTTTTCTCTACCACTGACTTGCCAACTGATTTTTAAAAACAAAACAAAACAAAAATCTGTCCATTTTATGTGTGCTCATTTCCTTCTCTTGTTGACCTATTTGGATAATAAATTCTCCATTACAAAGATTGCCTTTTCTTGAGTCTTTGTAAGGAGCCTAGCATAGTGAGATTTCAGTGTCTTCACAGAAACTCTGGAGTCTAGAGCGTAATGTAAATAATACAAAATAGTAACATGAACTATGTAAAAAAAGTTACATTTCCTATTATCTTTTTTATTGTAGTCTAAGAGCTCTAAAATGTTTTGTGACCAAGTTATACAATAAATAAGATCTACTTCACTGTGTAAATAAAGTTTAATTTCTATCACAAAACAAGCACAGAGTACATTTTAGACATTTAAGGAACAATTTCAAAGACTCTCTTTGACTTTCAGTGGAACACTAGTGTGCATCTTTTGTGTCTCTAAAAATGTTCTGTATCTAGTTTTGAAAAAAAGAGACAGAGAAACCACAGCTGAAGAAAACTATTAAAACACCCTTACAATAGTGTTGGGTTTTTCTGTTATTTCAGTGTTTCACCACACTCTCCAACATTTTCATCATGTACTTCATAACATTAAGTAAATTAATACACAGCAACAACACCTCAGAAGTAACTGCAGTCACTGAATAATCCTGACATCAATGCACCATTCAGTAATTCTGAGAACACAGTCAACTGACCTTGCAGAACGGACCTCTGCTAGCACAGAGCAAGTGCAGTACCGGGGTGGGGGGAAGAAAAGTAGATTATGCAGTGAGATCTACATCTCCTGTCTTTTCTGCCTTACTTTCTACTGGAAGATTTCATCAAACTGGATTTATCCAGATTGCCACCCTTTTCCTGTTCTCCTCATTAACACCTCTTTTTCTCTTTCCCTAAACTCACTCTGGATTTCCTCTCTTCTCCTCCCAAATATACTGTTTCTTCATTCTCCTCACCTTGATTTGACATCCCTGAGTTTTTTCCCCATTCCTTTTAGGACACTTAACCCATAACTCTTGTCCTTATTGTTCTCTTTCATGGTTCCTTTCTAAGTGAGATGAAGCTGCTGCATAACTGATGAACAGTTGTTTGCCAAGGCTGCTTCTTTCTCTCCTATGTAAAGAAGAACTCATGACAATAAGAGGTAGGACTCAAGGAAAAAAAAAATAAATAAATTGTGCACATACAAGGACAGCTGCGAGGAGTGCAACTCCTATGTGATGGATAGAAGGAAAGAAGAGAAGGCAGAGCTGACAAAAGAAGGAATTTAGTCCAAGCCAAAAGTGATTCAGAGAAAAGATCATGAAAAGAGAGCTAAAAGCAAAGGTTTTTTAGCTAAAAAGCTAAAAGCAAAAGCTCACAAGCATCCCCTTACTCACATTCATGTCAGGGGAGAATTTATAGGAATTGAAAGAAAAGGAAATCAAGCCAGAAAAAATTCTCTTATTCTAGGAAAAAAAACCAAACAACAACAACAACAAACCCCACAAACAAAAACCAAACAAAATAAAACAACAATTAAAAAAACCCACAAAAAAAACCCACACAAAAACCCCAAACAAACAACCAAACAAACAAACAGCTAGCCCAATGACCAGAAAGAGAATAGAATGAACAGCAAAGAAAAAATAGATCATACAAAATACTGACAGTGAAAAAAAGACATTATTAACCTAGTGAGCAAGAGCAAATAAACCCAATAAATATTTTAACTATCAAGAGGTGCAAACACTATTCTCCCAGCTTTATTTCCCCATTATTCTTCCCATCTTTAAACTCAAATGAGAAAGGAAGGAGTTCAACAAGGAAGCAGGAAAGAGGTGTAGGAGCAGTCATTTCTCACCTCTGTGACCACCACCCTGACTTGTAGCAAGGACTTTTTCTCCTTTAATGATCCATGTGGTCACTACGTGGACAAGGGTTGAGTAGCACAGATGGATTGGAAAGACAAGACTCTGAATGCGGTGATAAGGACTTTTTTCTTTTTAAGTTTAAAAAATAGCTGCTTTTGTTATTGATGTTTGTAGTTTAGTAGTTCCTTAGGCATCATTGCCACTCTCATCAAATTATCACATCTTTTGTTGACAGAAATACTCTGCAGAAACAACTGCAAAACAAAATTTGTATTTACATTAAGCAGCTTTTTCTAGCTCTGAAACTTGACACATGAGTTTGCTTTACAGGTCAACCATATTTTAATTAATACTTGGTATTGAACCTGAAAGGAAAGGGGAAGCAACAGTCTGTCTCTCCACTTATCAGTGGATATGGTGACATAAAACCAGAAAGCAACCCACTGCCAAAATAGAACATGTTACAACAGATGAAAGTTGAGAGAAAGCTGTTTTCTTAACCTGATAGAACTTTCAAGATTTTTTTTTTCCATATTAGACTGTTTCAGATTCCCAAATCAGAAATAGAAAACCCACTTTTTTTCATAAAGAACACCAAAAAGAGAAATCATATTTACCCACTTGAAGCATTCCTTATTTTAACAATCTGAAACATCTAATTTGGTTTTGCTTTTTTTGATATAACTAATTTGTTCTTTTGAACAATACGTAATTTTTAGGCAAAAATGATTCTTTTTCCCCACAAAATAAGACATTGTCTCCCCACAAAAATAAGAATAAAAAATTAAAACTGACCCTTTGTCACAAATCTGTTTGAGTTCAGAAAACTGCCAACAAATTTTAAATACAATTTTTGACCAAGAATGCTCTTTCTTGATTGCTGCTTCTTCTCATGTGAAAATGTCCAACAGTGATTTCCTAGAGAGATGAAGGTGCCACACTTCAGCACACAAGAGCACATCCTGCTAACAAATCTGCTAAGGGAGAGTGTTTGCACATCACCTCCTGCACTTAGGTGCCTGCAAAATACCCACATTCCTCACATACTACAAAGAAAAAAAAATAGACTTCTGTTCCCAAAGGCTGCAGTAATGCAAAACCAACATTAACTTAAACTGTGTCTATCTTACACACAGAGCAGTTTGGTATACTTCAACTCTACATAATATAATTTTAACAAATTCATAATCCATCATTCATTTTCTGCTGTGGAAACTCCATATTCTCTAGTTTGTCTTTTATACCCTGTTCCCCCATCCTCACTGCATTCCATTCATTTGGTTTATCTTTTTATATTTAGTATATATGAGAAATATTCAAACAAGGGGAAAATAAAGACACTTTTAGCAATGATTTCTATTCTTTACATAATGTTCTGAAAGGTTCCACATGACAATGCTGGCAGATGTTGATGCATGCAACGTTTTAGCTAAGCCAATGATTGACAGGTACACCATTATTTTTGCAATCTGGACTGACTGTTACACAGAGCAAATGCTAATCCTTATCCATTCAGTTGTTTCTTCACATTATTCATTTTTTTCCCCTCCAGTGTAGGACTGATTTGTTTGTTACACTCCTATTCCTGCACCTTTGTGCCAGTGGACACCAGACTGCAATGAACGCACCTGGACAACTATTCTCTGATGAGACAAGGGAAATGATAGCCATTGTAACAAATACCCACTAGTGAAAGCCATGATATGCGACTGATGGGGAGCCAAAGAACAATTCTCCTAGCTTCAATTAACTGAGCTATGCAGAGAGATTTTGTGTGCTTATGTAGGTATCTCATGTTATCAAGACTGCTTTACATGCAGAAAAGACACCTCACAATATAAACCTATACTCTAGCCTGTTTTAAATTAGGTCCTCTACGATGTGTGCTCAGGAGATGGAAGACTTTTTCTGGGTGTAATTGGATGTTAGTTTCTGAGTATTTCATGGAGTGAATTGTGGGGGGCTTTGATGCCATAGTACATAAGGTTGGATTAGCAAGAAGAAGAGAGCATACTCTGAGTAAGCTATCCAAGCACTGCATTTGCAGCAGGAAAATTACATTGGGACAACCAAAGACAAATCTGGAAGTGGTTTTGATTTGTGAATATTTTTCATCTTAATTTCTGACCTGAACAAGTCAGTTTTGTGTAGCACAACAGAGAAATAACTAAACTTAACAACTTGTACAAGACAAACCAATTTATAGAAGGTAAAAACTGTGACAAGAAATTTTCACACTAAGTGTCAGGACCTTTATGCAGAAGTCAGAAACATGCATTATAAACATTGTCAAACAAACAGATAAAGTGGTTTGTAGATGATGATCCCATTCCATTCTTTGCTTCTAAAGTTTGGTACTTCTCTGAAAAGGGTGAGCTGGACTGAAAACAGGTCATGGACCTGGGCAGTTTGCACCTTTCACTGTTACTCTTTGGAGCTTGGGTTTCTTGTGGTTTCATTTACAGGTAGAGAAGAAAGTAACAAATTCAACATCCTGGAAACAAAACTATGAAGACAACATTTCTTGTGGTATTCTGGTCCAATCACTGTAACTGCAGCTTTAAGAGAAATTTGTCCTTTTTATCTACCATGTAGGGAGCCCAAGATTTCAATTATTTAATGAATCAAATATTTTGGTTTCAGTATACTTTAATGACAATTGTCCAGTCTATATAATATTATAGAATAATGGTGAAAAGATAAAGATGTTGCACCTTTGTGGGTCCTCATCTGCTCAAAAGGAAATAGAGGCTACTCCAACTTCTGTCAGACTTGTTTTAAACATACAATATCTATGAGGTTAGGAGATACTGCAAAAGAAATTCAGTGGCAGATTGCCAAATAGTATTGGCAGTATTAGGGGATGCATCCATGCCCTGGCAATCTAAACGTTACAATCTTAAAGTTGATATGTTTGCTAAACCATAAGAAAAATGTCGGTACCTATTTCTGAATTAAAATATTTCCAGTAAAAATGTTGGTAAATTTTTCTGTGACACTCCTTTACAGATTCTGATTTTGATCCTTGATCTAAGAACATCCTACTTGCATGCCAGTAAAGTAAGGTTGGATGTTTAGGGTTAACAGGTTACAAAATAAGACAAACTGTATTACCTTTTTTTTAATATACATATTTTTTCAATGCCTCTTCAAAATACTAAATTTGGCTGTGTCTAGAAACAGTTAATACAACAAGCTGAAGAACTTTGCATGGAGTATTCTTAGCACTTATGATTATATTTTCTCCCAGAGCACAGAACTGGTAAGTTGTAGATTCAGCATATAGATAAAATTTTAAGACTAATTCAGCAAAAATGTTCCCAGTATAGTGTGTACAAAAAATCATGTAAACTTCAGATAAACAGATTGTTTTCAAAATGAGATGATGTAGGCAGCATTCCAGAACATAATCATAGTACCATGAACCTGAAGCAGCCATGAAGACAGAGATTCTTTGACCAGCAGTTAAATCTGTAACAATCCTTTGAGAAACTTTGATTCTGCAGGGTAAGAAAAGAAAGCAGCCACCTGGCAGATGGCAAGTTGAGATGACTGCAAAGCAAATTTCTACTAATACTAAAGCTGAATGACAGCACACAAAGATTTAAAAGACAAAGGATCTTTATAATCAAAACCTGCACTGTACATACATGCTGGATGTCATGGGCTTTAACAGTTGGTGTTTTTATAGTAGGCATCATCAATCTAGCAGCTGGATTAGAAGCCAAATCCAACATTGTTGGCTTCCCCCTGAAACCCATACAATCTCCCCTAAGAGAGCCCTGAAATGATTGCCTAAGGTGGATGTCCTTCAATAGATATGTTCTCCAGAACAAATTTTCTAGCGAAGTTCTCTGTAATAGAAATAAAAGCAACTCTGTATGATCAGTGGCCATCTGGAGATGCCAAGAAATTAAGCAATCCATTACTGTTATGAAAAAGCCATCACAGTTATGCTCATCTTGGTGGCACCATGCCCAAAGCAAAGGGATGCCTCTATATTTGTTGAATACATTGCTGAGACTTAACACATCAAGATTTCTATAGCTTTGAAATAAATTAAGATTAGTTTGAAAGCTTTCAGGTGTTCTTAGTGGGGAGGCTCATCTGCTCTGGAATGTCTCCTGGGCTTTTAAGTGAGCCAATACCTGCTAAATATTTCATATTCCAAATCTCTGTTAAAAGAGGAACAGAGTCAAGTACCTCTACCATGTTTCTGGATTTCTTAGGTGTTGGTTCAAGTCTGTGACATGGACTCCCCTAGAAACCAGAAACTGTTACAAGCTACATCATCCTCTTTCTTTCCCAAGGGAAAGCCCCATTTCTTCACCTTTATGTTTTTAATACAAAAGCATAGAAACATGTACAGCTGGTTACAAACTGTGTATGATACTACTAGTTCTTAGTAGTTTCCTAACTACGAACAGTGATTTAGCTTACTAAAAGCTTCAAGGGGTGATGTCTCAATTCTTGGTGTTCACCATCTTTATTGGACAGAGATCTGCATTTTATTTTTTTACAGTACCAGTGAAACAAGGAATCACAGGTAATATATTTACACCTTTTCATCAACATCAGATACACTGTCTATTTCCCAGGCAAATTAGACAGAGTTGCCAAGGCCTGCCATAGACCTTCACCATAAGAAAGTGATATTTCCTCGGGGTTTTTTGCAGAATGCACAAAGCTTAAGAGCTTCTCTTCTATAGGGAACATTATGTCAATGCCCAGAGCACCTGCAGATGGAGAAAGAGGACATTTCCTCCTGATGGAGTCACCTATGCTACTTTATGTGATGCCAGTTAAACATTTCTGCCTCTCAGTACTTCTGCAATCAGTCAGTAACGTAATCCCACTGCACATTCTGCATTTCTCGTCCCTGGATTTTGAGTCCAGGGAAGGAAACCAGATTTCAAATGAAGTTTAAAGTATGATATGGAAAAAATAGAGTCCCCAGCATGAGCCTTATGCTGTATACTGACAGACCTCTTAATTCCTCACAGCTCTTAACCTTTTGGTACCCTACTTTGAACTTCTGTAAAACTAGGATGCTGACCTGCTTCGTGGGTGGGTGATTATAACACTGAATTAATATTTGTAAATTAGTGCAATACATTTGAATGAAAAATGTAGAACTGTAAAGAATGATTATGATGAACCTTCAATCCTTTTTTAAGTTGGTCCATCTGTCATTATAAACCATCTTGAAGTAGGCTATTCAAAAACAATTTTGTTGTGTAATACTAGTTATCAAGACAGAGCACTACTTTAACTTAGCAAGTAGCTAAAGTTAAAAATCTTCACTTATATTTTACTGTCCTTTTCTATTTATATGGCTTTTATACCATGGTAAATGGTACTGCTGTTCTGTAAGATATCCCTGTATTGTTATATAGAAGAACTTCAGATTTAACCTGACCTACTCAGAATGGATATCTACACTACAGTATGTTATGAGACCTTTGTGATACTACTTTGATAATTTTTTGCAGACCTCCATTAGAAACATGGAAAAGCTACTTCAAGAGTGCACACTTACAGCTTACTGTTTACCTATACACTCATAAGATCAAAACCCCTGGTCTTACTGTTTTTGTTAACAAGGAGCACTAAAAGTCTTCCCACATACTGAGTTTTGGTTTCCATTTTACAATCTGAGATGACAGACGGCACAAAAATGATGAGAAAACTGTGGGGAGGCTTCCAGAAGATTGATTCTCTCATCAGCTGATTCTTTTCTAGTTAGTCTTTTATTGACTACAAAGGTATAGCCAATGCAGAAAGGAAAACCAGACTGCCCTGTTTAATCCTGAGGGCATTGGCAAAAGGTGATCACTTTTTGA
Source organism: Actenoides lindsayi (assembly GCA_025331215.1). Lineage (NCBI taxonomy): Eukaryota > Metazoa > Chordata > Aves > Coraciiformes > Alcedinidae > Actenoides > Actenoides lindsayi. The sequence goes on from WTSP01009753.1 coordinate 12,592, forward strand.
GAAAACAGAGGCCTACAAGGAAATCAGCACACTGTATGAGCCGTTAAGCTGATTTAAACACACAGGGGATGCCTGGGGTTGAGCTCAAGATCTCTGAGGTGTGAGATGAGAATGAAACCATTGCACAGACTAATATTACTGAGCTTTAGTAGCAGGTGGTATAGTTGATCAGTCAGGAACCTGTCATTTGAAGACTAGGCCAATAGATCTGAGACACACAAAAAATCCTTCGTTTTTCCCCCCCCTCTTCCTCACGAAGAATAAGTGTTGTGATTGTCAACTTTAGCAATTACCAGCTAAAACTTTTCACAGTTTATAAGTAATAGGGAGGAACCAAAAATATTGTCACAAAGCACATGCTGGCAGAATATGCCAAAAAATTTAAAATTACATTATAAGTGTTTGTGTGCACAATAACACTGTCTGCAATTCTGACATACTGGATTTCAACAGAAACCATGATCAGACAACAGAAAAAGATATTCACATAGGAATATATGATGCCCAGTCATAATCACTTTGCACTAAAATCTATACCTTATCATCTGGAACATATACCACAGCACCTACATTGTGTGCATGCTTGGAGGCTGTTCACAGAAACTTTAGGGAATTTGCAGTCATTTCTGCAGGAACCACCATTGAATGGATGAAAATTGATGTCTGTGTGTTTATGGAATTAACAGATTTTGCCCATGATGCAGAATTTTCATGTATATATTGCACTCTTCAAACTCCTGCCCGTTTCCCCATTTTGTCTTAACTTCCCTCCAAATTTTCAGATAAAAACCTATTACTGCTAATCGGTAAGCAGTATAAGCGCATCAAACATAAGCAAGGCAGGAAAAAAAAATCTTTCATGTTTCATAGGCCCAAATTTCACATGTCATCCTGCACAAACACATCTGTAGAGGGACTTCTGATAAATGAACAACATGTTGGTGGCTTAGTTGTTTTTAAAATTTCAGCATACAAGTGTACATCATTGGTGTATCTTAACAACAACTGGCTGATGTTAATAACCAAAATAACTGCAAGTTCTTTGAAGATCATATTTCAAAGTCTCACATCTATAGATATTAGGAGAACTTGTATAATTTGTGACTAATTAATCTTGACATTCAGAAGTACAACACCACAAATCAAATGGTTAATAAGTGCATAAAATCCAAGGTTAAATATTTCAAATACATTTTTTTTTTTCTGGAGAGACATAATTCAAACTCCCTCAAATAAAACTAACGCGGACACTATACAGACAACTAGTACACCAGGTACAAATGCACCATAATTTCAGACTCATTTTTAACTCAGTGAGGTAGTCTGGCTGAGATAAATTGCATGCAAGGCAAAATATCCCATGAGAGAAAGCTGCCCTCTAGACTGCATTTTACAGAGTACATCAATGACTATCTTCCAAAACTTTCAAAAAATTTTTAAGAACGTGGCACAGCTTTCCTGAATGATATCGTGCAATATTGTAATTTATGTGACAGAGGTAACTACACAGCCGTTACCACTAACCAGCTGAAATGGCTGCATGACAGAATTTTTCAGGTAAGTTTCTTCACTGAAAAATTTCTTTTATGGTCAAATTTCTGTCACTACTCTTCAATGTTATGTTGCCCAATTTCACAGTCAAACATGAAAGCACAGTCACTTAGCATAAATTTAGCTAGTTTATTAAAATCACTACTGCTTTTTCAACTAAAAATACACACCTTTTGATTTTACCTGAATTTTCACTGTATCCCTAACATAGCTTAAGGTCTTCATACAGAGAGTGCCATGTCTTCAATCTTTCTCATAAGTGCCAAGCACATTGCCAGTCTGAGAGAAATAAAATTATTTTAAACTACTGTCAGCACAAAAATAAACAGCATTAACCATAATTCTGCAACACCTTTGACCTGATAGAAATACCTTGACTCCTGTGAAATAAGAATAAAATTCACAAACTGAGGTATTAAAAAATACTACAGAGAGCATGCTCTATTTCTTAAGCTACTGATTTTTTGGGGTCTTAGAGTCAGCAGCAAAACACTTCTTAAATCATGCTTATGGAATCACTGAATTATTGGAGGATGTTAGGGTGAATCCCTAAGTAGATAAAGTTTTGCGTGTATTATACCGGTACATCAAAACAAAAACCAAAACACAATGTCATTACCCACTTGCTATCAGAAAGATTCATATGAAACTACATGTCATTAATGCGTTGTTTCCCAAAAATAGTAATTTTGGGTACATTTTTCAGAGGATGCCTGAAGATTTCTCTTCTTCTATATGTAAATCTGAATCAAGAAAACTACAGAAATTTACATGGACAAAGGGATGGGTTTAGCCAACTATTGTATTTTTTTTTCTGTCTTGTTACTTTCAAATCAGCTCAGATGCCCATTTATTTGGACTCTGTATATGTTGTGATATCTAGCTTTTTAGACATGGATAGGGAACATTTTCTGAAAACAAGACTAGAATACTAGAAACACAGACTCCTCAAAATATAAGGCATGTAAAATTTAATGGCTTTCCAGCTATCATCTTTCTTGGAAGATGCAATTATTTTTTACACCATTCAGCCAAAACCTTACCTCAAACCTTCCAAAAGGAAAAAGGTCTTATGAAATCCACAAAGATGACAGATAAACTGCAGATGTGTTTCAGACAGGTATAACCAAGTATATGTACCCATGTTCTTAATTCCCTGTGATGCCTTCATACCAACACAAAATAATTTTATTTTGAGAGTGGAAGGCTGTGACAGGACAACCAATGCAACCTGTATTGCTGCCCTCCTTATCTTTGCCCCAGCTGAAAGTTGACTTCCCACTGATTACCTTCTTTTTTTCCCCTCTATGGCTGATACTATGCTAGTGTGTTTACAAAGAGTCTCATACCACCTAAGTACGCTTTGGGAAGGAAAGGGACGCTAGCATTCCTAAGGCTGTAGAATGTGTTATTTCACTGAGGAACAGCTTACAAATCAATTCTGGTACACTAGGTACTAAGTCAGTTTCTTTATGGTGTATGCAGTTTGCCTTTATTACAACCAGTAATTGCAGAACTTGGGTTTTTGCATCTTCACCACTAGAGATTCCTGTTCAGCTCAGGATAGCATCCTTCTGAGTGGCATTTTGGAATAAACTACTAGAAAATAGTCCTTCTGTATCAGACAAGGAAAAACTTAACCTCTTCCTTTAAGGTTTTCCTTAACCACTATTTTTTTTTTCTAAATCCATTAATTTACAGCAATTCTGTGTTTGAACATTCTGCCATTAGAGAGAATGCATAACTTACGCATATATATCTGATGGCAAACTTATATCTGCACAAGCTGAGGTTATTAAAGTGAAGTTGTAGGGTTGCTTCTGCTTCCGCTGCCTCCTTTTGGGCTTCCCTCTCACCCATCCCCTGATGCATAATGCCCTTTTTTAAAAGATTAAGAAAAAAACGTTCCTGATCATTGCTTAGTCCTCAGAACAGAGGTGTCAGAAAAAAATTCTCCACCCCCTAACCTTGATCTTAGTGTATGTTTTATCCTACCCCTTCATGACAATGACACCAACATTCAAAGAGAACAAAAAAGGAGCAGTAGCAGCAAGAACTTGAAGAACTTAATGATATAAAGATTGTTAAAAGAGACAAAGCAGACGACTTTTTTTTTTTTTAACCAGGAAATATGACAATTATTTCAGCAGGCTCAAGATGTTAACTTCATTTTATAAAATTCAAGGTGATAACAAAATATACATCTGCAACAATGATAACAATACACATACGTATAAAGTATTTATAATTTTGTAAAGCAAGATTTACTCCTAAGACAGTAAACTACATGGTAACTTTGCTCCTCCTTCTAACACAAGCTTCTGAAAACAGGTGAATGCCACATCCTTTTCTTATCTTTGTACAAGAATAGTATGTCAATTCCGAGACCTAGAATAACCCATAATTACTTATACATTTTTAAAAATTATTCTATGTTTTGGCTAGTCACTGATGCCCTCCTTGGCACAGCGCAGGTTGCTGAGGCTGTGAGAGTGCTCAGGATTAACCAGCCAATGGCATTACAGAACAATGAGAAGGTCAAAGTTGCATTGCATATTGCTGTCCTTCCTCAACCACCGTGCACCGCATCCAGAGGGAAAAAATTAACTCTTTACTCATGTTCCCTAATTCTATGTCTTATTACTCAGGTAAAATAGAGCAGGATGTCCTGCTAAGCCAGAGCAAGTAAAGTAGGATAAAATTCTCAGGAAAAGGAGGTTATAATTAAGACTATTGCTTGCCCCTTCATTCTGCCTTTTGTGTCCAAAAAAAAAAAAAAAAAAAAAAGTTGCTAGTGAGGATGATATGGAAGTGTCTTTTGTTATCCAAAGAAATGAACTACAGTTTTCATCCCACTAGGGGTTTCCACAGTAAATGGAGCTTTTCTTTCTTTCAGCCTTATTTTAACAGTTTTCAGACTGACAAGCTGTTATAATCATCAAGTTATCTTCTATTGGAACCACACCAAGGAAAAAAGTCCTATCTTTATCCCCTAAGACAAAAAGAATTAATTTTGATGTAAAAAAAAAAAAGTAGGGAAAATATCAAATACCAGTTTTCTATATAGTAAAGAGCTTATAAAAATGCAGTACTTAATATATTTTCATATGAACATATAGATAAATTTTATATCATATATGCCTATGTTTGTGTATATTTCATAGGTTCAAATGAAGTGATTGCCATGCTTTTCTACTTAAATTATGAGCATCTGATATTAGTTTCTTAAGTTAATGAGCCTGCACCTTATCTTAGAGCCCATATTGTGTATGTTTTGCAAACTGCCGGCTGTGCATCAGAAATGCCTCACAATGTTCATTTTGCTTACAGGCAAAAAAATTTAACAAGTATTTCTTAAGAATCCTGAAATTTACAAAGTAATGAAAGAAATGCTCCTTATTTTCTAGTATATTTGCTACTTTATTTTCATTTTGGAATTTTGTTTTAATACAAGAAAAGTGACCAGAACTATCTTGCTTTCATTTGAGGGGGGAGGGGGGAAATATATATATATATATATATATTTGGACTCTCAGATTCACAGGCCTAATGCAAACATTCCTTCCTCCATGATATAAGCAAAATTGATTCAGGCCTGGCAGCTGCTAACTGGTTAGGCACTACAGCTGAGGAAGTAATTCCACGTGAGAGCTTCCGAGATGAATGAAGAAGCCAACCAATGACATTGGGAGCCAGAAAAGGAGGAAAGAAAAGATATAAAACACCTCCCAGATAAATGTCTTTTGTCAGTTCTCCCTAAACTTAGCTCTTTAATATTTTTCCACACTGCCAAGAACAGCACAATTTTTTTTTAGTTACAACAGCATCATGAAGAAAGCACAAAAGTAGGTATTTGCATAGCTTGAAAATTACACCAGTCTTGTTACTGTTAAAGGGATTTACACATTCAGAGGCTTTCCCACCCAGCTAAATGGAAACTTTTGGTTCATTTCATATTTGAGTCAACAGGACTTCTCTATTGCCATCCAGATTTCTATCTGAGAAAGAATTCAATATTCGCTTCCACTTCTCAAACTCTGATTTGCCTGGGGAGTAAAACATTTTGTTTGATAGAAAAATAAAATATCACAAGTGCCTCATTATTATATTATTTACAGGATAAGAAAGTGGGATTTACATACAGTCTCTACCTTTTAGTAATAATTTTATGAGTGAATTGTTTATTCAAATTTGGGTAGGCTAAACAGAGAATCGAGGGAAACCAAGCACTTATAGAGGATATTAGTAGTATGGTCAAATGGTCTGAAGTAGAAAGAACAATAAATCTTGAAAAGCAAAGCAAAAACAAAACCAGAATTAGTTAGTATTTATTAAAAATAGATAGAAATCACTCCTACATGCCAGTTACTCATCTGGAAGAATGCTACCACTGCTCCAACTACAGAAAAAGCTATATGTTAGGTGTTTGGCTTTAGCTGCATTGGGTAGAAGGGAGAAAAAGGTTTATTAGACATAAAGGCAAGAGGATAATTAGATAAAGAAAAAATTCACTTGCCCTTTGTGCCTTAACTTTGTTTCCTACTCACATATCCGCTGTTGATTTCCAGCTAGGAGAAAGTGTAGAACTCTAGTCTTTTTTTTTTATTTCATTGCTCTGAACGTACTAAGGATCAGAAGACCCACCACTAACTTTAGTGTTTGGATTAGGCCATAAGTGCAGCATTTAGTTTCTCAGAGATTTAGCTGTGATATGCAGAAGGAGAAAGAGATAATGGAATACACTTGGCTTTTGCATTAAGTCCCCCCTGGTGCCTCCAATTTCACGAGTAAGCTGATTGTCCTTTATATATTGCAGTTCCTAGAGAAAAGCAGAAAATATGTATTAATTACGTTGGTGCCTATTGGATAAGCTTTTCTGAATGAGCATCTACTCTCCCTGCTGAAGGATGAACTCTTGCAGATTAGAAAGAGGCAGTAATAGGCATAGGTTGGGCCAGTTCCAGAGGTAGGTGGCATGGCCAAAACACAATAAAAAAACCCAAACCCTACCGCATTAACCTCATAGTACTTTTAGCAACATTAGAGAGTCTTCAGCAGAGGTGCACAGACAGTGAGTGGAGGTGATTGTATTTTAATTTCTATCTTTAATCAAACATATCTAAATTCACCATCCCTGAATAGCAAAACATATCAGTAGCCAACTAGAAGATCATGCACAAAAGACAAAAGATCACACTCATCAAAGTCTGAGAAGCTTTATGTATACTCGTGCCACATTCTTCAATCTTCAAAGGAGGTCATTCATATAAATTCAGTAAAGACAGTAATGTGTGAATCTGATGCTACCCTGACCCCTCTTCCACCTTCGAAAGCAACTCTAAAAGCTTAAACAGTAAAATTCAAGCAAAAAGGCACCTCTGCTGCTGCCAAACAGATAGATAGCCTATGCCTGAACTCAATTTACAAAACAGAGACATCACTGTACGTTAGCCACTTTAACAGATTCAAGTTTATTTTGAGAATATACATCTACCTTCAGCAAACTGCAGAGCACAAACAGAATAAAAATGCTGACAGAGACAGCGACCTACAAGTAAAACAGACAACTGAAAGAACAAAATTAACAAATCATAATTATTTTAATTTCATAGCAAATGAGGGGGATTTTCTTCACAATTTGAAATGTCAGGAACAACAGCAATGCTTGTAAATCTACTAATCCAAAACTCAAAAAATATATTGGACCTGTTTATGCACAGTATATTGCAGATATCTGTCAAGAGCTCTGATATAGTCACCCTCAGGTCTAATCCCATTATATTGGATGAAACACTACAAGCATTTATATAAAACTAACCCTACCCAAGAAACATCAAGGGAAATAAACCCCAAAACTATAGTACCATAGGTGTCTGGCCTTAAGCTTTGCTAGAACAGTAACAAGCTGCAAGCCATCAGTGAATCTAGAAATGTCAGTAAACAGGATTGCTTTCAGTTTATGAGCTGGTAAGCCTGTTTCATAGAGCAGTTCACAGTGACTGACAGTTAAAACACTGGACCATCCAGTAGTGCTTGTGCTACATGCCAAGATGAAACAGTGTGGAAAGAAATAGCAACAACTGTGGAAACAGTAGCAATAATCATTCATGGGTACTATACAACCCATTCGCCACCTCAAAACATTTCAAAAGTATCAGGCTGCTATTTTTGCTACTTTCTTGGAATTTATTTTTCTTCTTTTTCCTTGGAATCAATTGCAAGTTAAGTTCAAGGTAGTGAATCTTTCCAGAATAAATTTTTTGGGTGCTCCCTTGTGCCACAGCAGAATTTGTTTGACATATTCTAATGTGTTTAATTTCAAAGATAGTCACTTAATATCCTTTGTGATCATTTCATGAGTTGAACAATACAATGACTTCTTGAAGAATAAAGAGGGGGATTTAGAAAAATAATTTCTACTCTCCCTACTGACTAAAACAAGAAACAGGTAAGGTGCTAGAGAATAGAATGGTAAGTCATGTTCCCTTCCATTCACTCAATAAATCAATCACAGAGATGAAAACACACAAAAGATACTGAGACTGAACTTGAAAGTAGTATTGATGAAAATACCTCCAGAAAATGGACAAAAAGTGAGTGCTCTACATTATTGGAAATGGATGGTAGCAGCAAACTTGGCTAGGAATATTTTTATCAGTACTATATATAAACTGTATTGGAACAAGATATAATAAAAAATTAAATACTAGAAAGAACAAGATCTACATAAGACTTAATTATTTCCATTCCTGTTACATCCAGTCTTCCAAAGGAACTCAAGGAAGAATGACTTTGAACTGATTTTATATTCTCTTTCTTAAAGTTGATTACAAGTTTGCTATTGGTACATCATGATTTCATGATTATTTAATACATAAATTTTAAAGCACAACATCCCCCAGCAGCCTGCACTCCTTATTCTTTAAGGAGGATATCAACCCCTGAACAAAAAGTCTGGTCAAAGCTTTCTCTCCCTTTTTGGTCCATGAATTCAGGCATAAATACAGAACAAATAATGTGGACTTGCTGCACAGTTGTAAATTTCCGCTATGGAATCTATGTCTATCTAGCATTTAGCTAAACATCATCTCTTCTTCATTTTTCTTACTTCCACAAATCAGAAGAAATTGCTTTAGAAAATTGGGGGGGGGGGGGGGGGGGGGAGGAAAAATTTCAATGAGAGAAAAACTAGTCTCTTTTACTTTAAATTGTAGAAAAACAGCTTACCACCACCTCTCATTTTC
>WTSP01009753.1:22415-38196 GCA_025331215.1 Actenoides lindsayi
GGAATCGGACATAAGTCATTCGGTATCTTTTTACGTGTCGTATTGAGGTCTATGAAGGGATGGAAAATAGAGGAGGAAGGGTGGGGGGGGGGGGGGGGGGGTGGGGGGGGGGGGGGGGGAGAAAAAGATATCTGTAAGAGAAAATTCCATCCTGAATACTGAAATGCTAGAAATCAAGTTCAACTACTACTACTGTCTTACTAGACATAAACAAAAGTGAACATCTTGTGAAAGTCAACAAATCAAAATTTTTAGTTACTTTGACTGAACTTCATCCAAATACCTGTAGACAGAGGTATATGCACAACCAGGTATTCTATATGTAAAAATTAGCAAGGCCTAGGACTATACCTTTCAAAGTGTGGACTACTATTTTTATGTGATATGTTGCACATTACTGAAATCCAAGAGAAATATTTGTAAAAACACTTCAATTACTCTTTCAGTGATTATTTGGAGTTGAAATTATTGCTTTTAGAAAGAGTTGCTCAGTTTTTCCTAAAGCCCTTTTCCGAGAGGGAGAAGAGGGGAGGCAAAAAAAAGGTAAAAGACTTTTCTTTCATGAAAATTCCTCTTTTTTTTTTGCATCCTAATATTTCTAGTAACGGATCACATCAGCACTCCAGTACTATTTCTACAATAAGGGGGAATCGGCATCATTTTCTGCTCTTGACAAGCTCCCCCTTAAATGTACCTCTTAGATGTGGTGCCCTATGTCACCACCTAGCTCTGTGCAGCCTCTGTTTCCATGGCTGCTTTTAAAGGTTTTAAAGCCTCCTTTTCACCTGGAAATGTAAATTGGGAAACTCTATCAGGAGGATTGCCTCATAAGTATTCTTAATCAAAAACTAAATTGTAGGGGATACATTTATAGCAAGTTTCCCTTAATACAACCCACAAAAGTTGCAAGCGCATCAGTTTTGCATACATAAAACCTGCATTTATGTGAATAAACAGGACAATTTGGAAATGTTAACTTGACCAGTCATCTGGCTTGAGTGTACAAATGGAGATTTGCTGTGATGCCTGAGCTAGCATTTCCACACATAAGTACAGAAACATCAGTAGTTCTGTAGTCAGATTGTCAAGTAAAAGCAAAAACATTTCAAAACATTAAAGAACATTTAACATTAAAGAATATAAAATTTCCACCAAAAATGACAAAGTTCAATAGGATTTATCCATTCAACAAAACCCTGTTGTGAATGAATTATCTTCCAGAACTGTCAGATATTAGGATCTTAAGCAAGACTTGAATCACACACATTCAAGAGCGGGAAAAAAAAAAAAAAGTGAAAATAAATAATGCTGCACAAGACTGTCTAACCTATTGGCTGAAAAACATCACGGAACTCTGGCATGTTTAATGGAGAATCTGTTCATAGCACAGGGTGTAGCATACATTTACAGACTGTAATATGAAACTTGCCCTGAAATCATTATGCCTAAGGAATACTGAATCATAAAATGTTATGGATTGGAAGGGACGTCTGGAGATCACTGAATCCAACCGCCCTGCCAGCACAGGATCACCCAGGGCAGGCCACACAGGAACACATCCAGGTGGATTTTGAAAATCTCCAGAGAAGGAGATTCTACAACCATTCTGGACAGCCTGTTCCAGTGTCCCATCAGCCTCACAGTAAAGAAGTTTTCTCCTCATGTTGAGGTGGAACCTTCTATGCTCAAGTTTATACCCATTATTCCTCGTCCTATTACTGGGCACCACAGAAAAGAGATTGGCTCCTTCAATTTGACACCCACCCCTTAGATATTTACAGACATTAATAAGATCCCCTCTCAGTCTTCTCTCAAGACTAAACAGCCCCAGTTCCCTCAGTCTTTCTTCACAGGGGAGATGCTCAAGTCCCTTAATCATCCTCGTAGCTCTCCATTGGAATCTCTCTCCAGTAGACCCCTGCCTCTCTTAAATTGGGGAGCCCAAAACTGGATACAGTATTCCAGGTGTGGTCTCACTAGGGCAGAGTAGAGTGGGAGAAGCAGAAGAAAACCTGAATTTGTTACTAGTCCTGAGCTGAAACAGAGAGGACTTATGATATAGAAGTGGTATTTTGTGAGTGGGTTTCTAGATAGCTTTTAGAGGGTTGGTATAGACCTGAGAGACTCTGCATGGCTTATGACAGTTATATCCTGAGGATCCTAAGCTTGAGTGACCGAAGTACCTATACCTGTGAAAACATAGAACTGAGAAGCAGCTTATCACATGCTGTCTTCCACAGTGCCTTCAAGCACCTGCACTCCAGCTTGAGCTCCTTTCAACACCTCAACCAAACCAGCAAGGCTAGGTCACGCAGCACTCATCCTTTAGCAATACAAGCACCACACATACAGGCAGCATCCAGGCACTGATGCATGAGCATGTACCCAGAATAAAAAAAAACAACAACAACCAAACAAAACCAACAACAACAACAGTAAAAAAACCCACCCCAAACAAATAAACAAACAAACAAAAAAACACACACCACAGCATTGCACATAAAAGCGAGGTACAATCATGTAAGATTTCTTCAAGTCTCCAAAGAGGCTCTGAACCCTGGACCTACACCAAAATGTATCGTTTTCTGACCCTAATTATCACAGTGATAAGCTGCTTGGGCAATAGCAGCAGTCTGAGTTTGTTCCGAGTCATACAGCATCAGCTGGAGGGATCAGTTTCTGAGAGGAGCTGTGGCTTAAAAAGCTGATAGAGCTTTTCATGCACTCACTAAGCATCAACTGTTCAAATGCCCTCAAAGGATGCGCTCTTGAGTCTCCTGGCATTTGGCCAAAAACAGCAGGGTTCTCAATCAGCAGCAATGAGAGAGAGCAAACTTTTCTCCAACATGGGCACTGATGTCAAAAACCAGCCAGCCCTCTAGGATAAGACAGATAATTTCAGTGGCATATGTCTCAGCTAATTCTGATCTTTCAAATACTGGCTAAAGTTATGGGGCAATATCTGTGGAAATCTAACCTCTCAAGGACACATGCATAGGGAAACAGATGGCTTGCAACAGACTGTTTAATCCCAAATCAAATAACAGAATCAGCACTTCAGAATGACTGCTTATATAGACACTTCTGTTAGAGAGTGTGGCCTACAGACAGGGAGCTTATGCAACAAGACCCTCAGAAAATCTTATGCTATATATTAACAAAATCTAGATGGTGAACATCATAAAAAACAACTTTCCAAAAGTATGCCATTATTAAAAACAATCTGGCCTTTTCTGAGACAAATCACTTCATTTTATATATTATCTCATGTTTGTATAAATAATATTTTAAAATAGGTAAGAAATAAGCATTTTACTTACTCCTACTTCCTCCCATAAAGAGCTTGTCACTTTTATCCCCTTCTGAAACCAGTAAAAATCAGCTGATGGAAAGTGATCAAAGAACAAACCAAAACAAAAAACTGTGTTTTCTAAACATTTAAAAGAATTTCATGTCACAACATGGCACACTAGGAAGTCCAGAAAACACAGAGCATAAGAATAGCCCAAGAAGGAATATACTTTTGAGAACATACAGCTTCACTACTGCATGAAAATCAGAATCTCTGGCATTACTGAATATAATCTTTAGAAATACACCAAGAGAATTAGATGCTTGCTCACATGAATGTCAGAGGGGGAAAAAAAAGTGTTCATTTTACATCTAGTATTTGGTATTCACATTGAAGCATTTAAAAATACTTTATTCATTTGACTACTGAAATAATGATGACATCCTCAAAGACCCCAGGTCACCCAACTACTGCACAACTGCTCACCAGTGAAGCCAGTTTGGCCTGGAAGGTGCAAATACCTTTCCAGCAGCATACAATTGCATCAGGCTCTATAACTTCCTTTACTCAATGCACCTTCAGTTCTAAATCCTCAGCAGTATGAAGAGCACTTCATACTTCAAAAACTACCACTATTAACACAATTCTTATCTTCTAAAACATGAAGTCAGCCTGTTACCTAGTAGAAATTCTCAGAAACTAAGAAACATTTTAAAATCTGGCCTACAGAACCAACAATTACATTATGCTGTTGTTGAATTTCAAGCACAATGGAGGAATGGTTCTTATCCCCAGAACCTTATATCTTCAATTTAAACATCAGAGAGCTGTTTTGTTTATCTCAAGATCAGGCCCGTAATTTATTGTGTCGGAATTCATGGAAGGCCAAGGGTACAACTGCATGTGATTCATGTTTGGGATGACCTTTTTAGTCAATAGGAAGACGCAATCTAAATATCTTTAGAAGTTTAATGCACAAGGAATCCTGTGATTGGCAGACACCAAGCAAAGTGAATCCCGTATCCTTCTAAATAAGCATTGCCCAGCTGTAATGATACCATGATGACAACAAACTCTGCAGGCATACCATGTATAAAATGGACATCCATTCATAATTTTTGTAAATTTTATCATTACTGACAAGAAGGTGGTCTAATTCCTGAATTGTGGAAATATTTTATTGATCTAAAAATCCTATTTAAGGGTTACATTTTATTTTTCCGGTTCCTTCCTGAAAACTATTGCATACTGTACTGAGTCATCGCAAAAGCGGGAACACTTCAGCAGGGCACAAGTCATATATAAATAATGTAGATCAATAACTTTCAACATGTGCTCTGCAGACTCTTTGGGTTCACACAACCTTGCTACAAAAAGGAAGCCTACTGCAGTAAGTTAACCTTTACTGCACAGAGACACATGCCTCCACTGAAAAGTACTTGGGGATTCACAAATCTAAAAGGTTACAAACCACTGATGTAAGTAATCTGTAAGCAGTTTTACTGTTTTGTAGATAAGTGCCATTTCCATTTACTATTTAAACAAAATGTAGAGATCTAGGGCCTTACTAATTTATACAATGGAAATATCAAAAATTCATAGCATGATTGTACCAATATGACAACAGAGGAAATACGAAGTGATTTAGGCAAGTAATGTTTTGATGAAGGGAAAAACGTAAAATTTTGCACCTGTTCTAGTTTTGCACAGCCCTTCATAACTTAGCTCCGGTGATATATTAGTTTCTCATTCTTGTTACTGACAAACAAAAGTAGCAGAGAAAAAAAAAAAAAAGGTCTTTTAGTACAGCTAGGAAAAAAAGATATTATCTCTGAAGAAATTAGTAGAATTAAACTCTGACAAAAAGCATACAGAATCAGTGAGCTTGTTAAATATAGACAACACTGAAAAATAAACAGTCTGTATTTGTTTGAAAAGCTTATGGGTTTCCCCTCCAGTACTATTGAAATGATGTCCTTATCTCAAGTACTTCTCACATATCAGAAGTGGTAAATTTCACAAAGCCTGCACTAAAGTTCTGCATTTCCATTCCAGGTGAAATGCACTTCAGTAAGTAAACATGAGTATTCAATAAAACTGTTGCTACAGACAATGAAGAAAAAAAAACCCAAAACCTTCTTCAAAATACATTGATAAGTAAATTACTCTAAAAGCATTGGATAATACTGTGAAACACTGAAGAGCCAAGTCACTGAAAGCTGAGAATAGGGTTAGTACAATTTTTAGTATGCAGGTTTGGGTTTTGTTTTGTTTCCAAATCCTCATTGTGCTTGACAAACATAAAATGAGATGTTTGTATTATAATATTTTATTATTCTGTAGATACTTAAGTGCATCAATTGAGAATAATCACATCCCTCTTCAGAACCGAGAGCATACTGAACAGCATGCACATATTCCTTTTCAAATGTTTCACATGGTTGGGGTGCATGTGTTGGGGACAGGAGAGTGACTTGCTTAAGAAATGTTTTGCATGATTTTGCAAGCCCTGAAATTCATGGTGGGTTGCATCTGAGCACCTCAGGATTTCTATGCTTAGAACTTCATAGAAATTCACAGACAAAGCAACTTCTCTTCTTACTGGAGTACAGCACGGGGGTCACCATCAAGAACCACAGCCCCTGTATTCTAGTCACTAATTTAAAATTGTCATGACTTCACAAATGGTGTATGCACATGTCAAACTTCATGCACTACCTGATAGTTTCACTGGATTCAGCAAGGCCATCTACCGTAAGTTAAAAGCGAGCAAGTTTTAAAGCTTGGTGCTGTAAAGACCTACAAATTCTCTAAGATGATGCAAATGAAGAAAGAAACAAAGTGAAGAGTTCATTCATTAAAATCTTAATTTATCCTCTAACCTGCTTCTACCCTTTCATCACCAAGACTGACTTGCCAGATCTGCCAAAAATCTTACAAAAACAATGCTTTTAAATGAAATTACTTGAAAAGTCTGCATAATCTTTTGATACAGATGTACTTTACATGAATCTTCTGATAGCAATTGTTTTGAATAAAGTTTACAAAAATTGGAAGGGGATTTGTGACAGTGGAAGAAGAGCTTCTAACGGCAGTGTGTCACCTTAGAAAAAGAACAACATGGGCTGGTTCAGTGTTAGTGTGTTGTTTTCTGGAACAAGCATTTAGATCCTGGGTTTCTTTTCTAATCCAGCCCTCTGAATGGGACTGTTACTCTTGACCTTTTCACTGTAGAATTCCTGATAAATTATATGTGGTGGGTAGACAAGAAAGAAGAGCCCTTGGAGTAAGATTAATTTTAAACATACTAACAAAATTTAAAAAAACCCAAAAAAACCAACCTGCAAATGACAAAAAAATGACAAATGCAGTTTGCTGAGCAGCAACCTGTGTTGTTCCCTCAAGTAGTCATGTTCCGCATCACACTTCTGCATGCTGCCCCAGCTACTGCTTCTGAGACACCACCCTATTCAGCTCTCAGCAAAATGATACATTGCAGTGGTCTATATTTGTATCTCAGCAGCAAAGTCCTCAACTAGAAAAAAAAACTGGCTAATCAAAGATAATGAAAACAAGATGCAGCGTGTGTCCTGGGGTAGAGAGAAGACAAAGCAGGACACTGTTGCTTCACACTATCTTAAAAAACAGCAGTCAGATGTCCTCAATCAAGGCAGAGGTCATCCTTCCAAAAAGTCTGAATTTTTTCATCTAATCTCTCAAATTTTTCATTTCTTGCATCTCCCTGATTTAACTGAACCAGTTGGTTTTTATCCTTTTACATATTTCTTCCAGACCATCTACATTTTGACAGACTTACTTACAGTATACTCAGTTATACGTTTATCAGACAAAACCTTCTAAATACACCAGCAAGTAATCTACACTATGATCTGCCAGTCAGATTCAGTCTCAAAAATCACTTTAATCAGATTTTTCCATTTCTCTTCAGTGCTCCCATCACATTACATTTGAATGGACTCTGCAGGTCATATAGACTATGTTAAGTGATATGTGAGAAGCAAGAAAAAGACTGGTAATTTGTTTAATGTAACCCTTCCTGCTAAAGAATGAATACATTTGAAAATGACCCAGATATCTACAACTGCTGAAAATGTCCTTATTTCATAAAAAGCTTTAAAATGTTTACAAACAACAAAATGCTAAAAGTTACTCTTATTTTGCCAAATCAATGAGACTTTCACCAATTTAGGCTGATTATAAACACATCCAAATTATAGCTTGTCCCATTAGGGATGAGTAACCAAGGGAAATAACTGAAGGAACACTTAACACATAAACCTATGGATTAAGATAATTTAGTCAAGATTTCTCAGCTTACAAATACTTCTGTAACATTCAATAGAATCTATTTTCTCCAAAAGTTCAGTTCAAATCTTTTCTTACTTATAACTGAACTTTGGTTCTATTAAAGCGTGGATGGTAGAATTCTCTAGGGCCATACTATTTATGCCTGTGGCATAATTTCTATCATCCAATCTATTCTTGATGGTTTCAATAAATTTACTTTCTGCACTGAAAAAAACAACAGCTGCGTACTCTTCTCAGGTACCTGGAACTATGGGTGCTCTAGACTTTCAGATTCCACAAAAATTATATTCTCATTCTCAGCCCCTACTATAACAACTTTTTTTGCTTGTCTGCCTTTTACTGTAAACAGGTGGTTTTCATTTTTTTTTAAACTGTCTAAAATAATCATGAGAATTTTATCATAAAGATCTAGCTGCTACTAAGTCTTAAAATAGGATACTTTATTTTTTCTTTCTTTTTTTATCCCTTTAAATAGCAAGGTATTTTGGGGGGCAGAAAGATAATAGGAATAACACAAGAATGTTTGGCATTCAGGTTGCTTGGTTTTCTAAAATTGTTTACTTAATGCTTCTCCCCCAACCCTTGGGTATAGTTCTTGCCAAGACATATAGATTTATATTCACTCTATTTTTCAGAGCAGCTTCTGGAAAGCTAACACGTACAGTATGCACTAAGAGCAACTTCTAAGCTGCAGACAGAATAAAACAAATCCAAAAAGTAAATGTACCTTTGCAGAAAATTGTTGAGTGGATTTGAGTTACAACAATAAACAATAAATAATAAAGCCTTTCTGAAAGCTAAAGAAGCACATGTGTCCTCTTCATTGATTTTATCACTTCATCACACACAACAAATCTGTGTCAACATGAGTGGCAAGTCTCTGAGGTAAAAAAACCGTACAAGTCAAGGCCATAAAAGCAGACCACATGCTTAGGAATTTGTCTATTGTAACCATAATGAGGTGGCCTGCTGTCTCTAAGGAGACAATTCATGATACAGCATGTGCCCAGAGAGAAGTGAACGACTATTTTACAAATTCGATACAGTCAGCTGTAAGTCAATGAAGATGCAATTTCTTAAAGAGACAGAGAGGAAGAAAGCATTCATGTGAAGAGCAGAGTCATGAATAACTTGTTTATATGTAACTAGATATTGCCCTGCAACAATACTATAGCCTACTGGAATCAGCACAGCTACTCCTGTAAGTAAAGATTAATCTTGTAGTCCTTCAATAAGGAGGCCTTTGATGCATAACATGATCTACCCTATTTACATAAGTAGCATTTTTCAGCACTCTATTAATCTTCACAGTACTTTGGATGAGTTGCCAGTATTAAAACCCATTTTCTGGAACATATTGAGGAATAAAAAGGCAATGAAATTTCTTCATGTTTATACTGTGCCCTACTACTCTCCTACAATACAAACCTCACTATGGGTGACCAAACTATGCTATGACCACAGTACAAAGCATATAGCATTACAATCCAAAAGGAAGCTGCAGCCTTAAATCACTGAAAATTAGGGTATCTGTGACTGCTGCTGAAAGTATTATTTACAGAAGCTGACTCAGAGAGGTGTAAGTTGCATCATTTCACCACAGTGATTGCTAATAATGAAGAAAATTCTTCATGGAGAATTGCCAATCATCCAAAATGTCATTTATTGTGTTTAATGGGGCAGGAGGGGGACAGAGAACTGAATGTAGTGCTTTAACAAACCTTTTACTTAGGACACAGAAGAACAGGAAGGGAAGAAGAGTTGATTTCAGAAAGTAAGAACTGCAGGACAAAGAATGGAAAAGTGTAAGGTATTCGAATGTCCTATGGGAAGAGCATATAGCAGAAAATAGAAGTTTCTTACTTTTTGACCTTCAACAGACAAAAGGGACCCTCTTTTAAAAGGGAAGTAATGCTGAAAGGTTTTTTTAATCATTATTTTTCCTACAGGAAGTTATGCAATAATGAAACATGTTTTGTGTACACATTTGGAGATCTTGTTTCAAATCCTGTTAACAGAGTTCATGGGTATAGAGGGCCCTCCCAGAAGTTTACATAAAATACCCACTATCTTTAGCCAGACCCTTACTTTGTTTTTGCTCCCCCTGGGTAGAGCACTACATGAAACATCATTTCAGATTCTTCAGTAGTCATTCATCTAAGCACATACAGTCATAAAGGTTATTTCCAAACATTTTTTCTCACATATGCAATTGAGAGCAGCAATACCAATATCAACTGAGTAGTTGATTATGGATTTATAGCCTATAAATGTGAGGGCATATGGTGAGACTCCAAAATGGATATCAAATGTTCACACAGCCTCACACAGATCATGAAGTGAAGTGTAAAATAGGACACAAGTGACTTGGATACAGTCATTTAGCATCTGCTCCAGCTGTATTAATTCAGGTTGGACATTACACAGTAGCATGATAAACACAGATAAGCAACTGCACACATAGCACAGTTTGATTGTGTCCTAGACAAAAATGAACTATCATGCACAAGACTTGGGTTACCAGACAGACATTATGCTAGTATAAAATGGAACAAAAATGTGTATTTTAATCCTATCACTTCTGAATGTTATCTGTAGTCCTCGATCTTTATTTCCTTACAAGTAGAAGAAAAGCTGTTTTTTAGACTTCACACCTAGTGTAATGCATGTATCAACAGCAGCTATGTTGAGTTACTGTTAAGGCGCACAGTTGATCATAAAATGTAAATCAAAGCCAATCCAAGAGGAAGTACCTTAAACCCCTGAAGTTTTCTTCATCTAGACACCAAAAGTGTCTTTGGCAAGCACGATCACTTTCTTGTAAAAGAACACATTGACGGCACATCCAATTTAAAGAAACAGAGCCTTTGCGTCAGAAACAATCACTCAAAATATAAAGGGAATGGGAGCAAGATGCTGCTTTCTGATGTAGTGTTACCTTGAGGCTCATTACAAACAAACTATAAGCGAAGGAAAGACTTGATTACATGAAGAAAAGGTAGCAGCATCAGTACCGTTCTTGGCAGAGTGGACAGCAATCGTTAACATAATTTACATGAACTGTCAGGGGGTAAGTCAGAATTTCCGTAGCTTACAAAACTGGATGGCACACAATAATGCTAAATAGAAGTGCTGGTTCTTGAGGGGTTGCGGGGAGCATTTAGTATGCTGCATGTTTGTTCACATTAGTCTCTATAGTCCAAGCAGATGGATGTCAGTCTGTCTCTCTCACACACACCCACATTAGCAGGGCAGGAAAAAAGAATATTTTAATTTAGTGCTGCAAATTTACTCTTGCCACCTGTTTTTACCGTTACCAATTAAAGTTGATTGTTTTCATATCACGGGTAGTTAATAATTTGGTTGCTTTGGATCTACTCTCTCAAATCATCTAAACTTTGGGACTGAGGTATTAATCACATCCAAACAAGTATCAACAAAATGTAGAGCAAAAAAGCAGGGGACTGTAAAAGTGCAAGGCCAGTACTGCTAAGCTTGACTGAAAAAAAATCCTCTTTGTCTTGTGATAGCCAGCTTTTTTTCTTTCCTTCTCCAGCCTCTTTTCATCTCCTGTTCTTTTGTTTCACTGTTCTCAAATTTTCTCCTTTTTATTTCTGTTCTCTAATTTTTTTAATAGTTGTGTTCTCACTTTGTAGTTCTCACTCCTGTTTCTTCATCCAGCACAAGTTAAATGGTTCCAATTTTAAGTACTAAATGAGCTGATACAAAGTCAAGTCAGGGTGTTGTCACAATTGCAGGGATTAGTAACAAAGCAAACCAGAGAAGACTGGTCACAACTGTTGCTGCCTAACCCCATGGATGTGTGGTAGCCCCTTGTGAACAACACCATCAGCTTTAAAACCCAAAGAGTCATTATAAATCTGAATTTAATCTGATTTTCATTGCTGACAGATATGCTGTCTTCCTCAGCTATTTTTGTCCGTCTGCTCTCCATGTTGTTCCAACTAATATTGGCCAAGCTGCAGAGAGAGAAAACACCATCTTCTGCAGAATACAAATATAAGGTAGATTATTGATAATTCTTTGGCTATGACCTAATACATAGAAATAATCTTCAGCTGTCCCCAGCCTTTAGCAAAGGTTTTTGAAGAGCCATCAGAAAAAAATAACTGAAATATAGGTCTGATGGACCAATCCAAACACTTTCATTGAATATTAATGAAAACAGTAAATACTTTTCCAATAAGAATTCACAGTATCAGTAGGTTTTATATTACCTTAAAGGTTGTTCTCAAATTTTTGAGCAACTGAAGGATATTAATGAAAAACTGCATTGCAGAAGTTTCATGACTTATCATTAATTAAATTTTATTCTATTGGATAATGTAATTTGATACTTGTTTGCTATGCTGATGTTCAAACATGTCAAACTAGCCCATTATAGAGCAGAACAGGCATCATATGACTCCAAAGAACAATCGTGCGATATGAAAAGGAGCACAAGGCTGATGTGAAAAATATACAGAAAAAGCACAGACTGAAATGTGTTCACAGTCACTTTTTTCCTACTCTCCAGTCCATCTACAAATACTGTATTCAGTTATTTACTGTGTATTTTTAGAATACTTCTATTATGCTTCTATAAACGTAATTATGTAGGTTAATAGATTAACGTTTAACTATGTAAAGCAATTTTTCCATCTGTGCTGAAATAGTATTCAGTGATGAGTAGAGTTGGAGTGCCATGGATTTTAACATTACAAAATGATGAAGTTGGAACCTACAGTGTTGTTTCTTCATGAAGTGCAGTGCTATAATGAAGTGCATCTTCATTACATCCGATACTGTTAAGAGCAAGTTCTGCTCTAATTAAGCTTCACCTTGGTTGTCCATTGCTTTAGCTCATGGATGCACACCAATTTCTTTATTATAAAGAATCTTCTATTGATTCTATAAAGTTGACAATTTGCCTAATGGAGGCAAGAATAATTTGTGACTGCAACTTCCCTTCCTTTCCAAAGTGTGCCTCTACAGAATTTGCAGATGATGTACGATCAGTGCACATTAGGTTCAGAATGAAAACATTTGTCAGCCAGATATCTAATGGCCCATTTTGCAGTGAATAGATGATGTTCAAAATCTGCCAATTTTTACGGGTCTTTTAATTACAGCTTTGATGGCGATGGTTTAGTTTACCTCATATATTTACCCATTAGGTATAAAAGGCCTGAAGTCTTTTTTTACTTGCATGTTCACCTTGCAAAGCTTAAATTTGTGAAAGCTAATCAAACATATTCCCTTTCCAATGAGACTGAGAACTAGAGGTCAGAGGCAGAACTTCAATGCCTAAAACTTGAAATACTAGACTGAATACCTAAAACTCAAAGAACTGAATTAAAGACAAAAAAAAAAAATATGGTTTAGCAATTTTTCTTTCACCTGTTTAGAAAGGCAGACTAGCTCATCAGTCATGTGGTGCAACTATAAGCCTGCACCCATTCAGTTTCCAGTACTGTTGAGTACTGTAGTGAAAATCCCACACTTCTCTAATTCTGTTGATTTTTTCCCTACATATTGTCATACATGGATAGGATTTAAAATGGATTCAACTCTACAGTAGAATTTCCTGTTTGGGATGCTATTTATTAATATCTGAAAAGAGCATACTGAAAAAAAAATAAATTTTTAGAGAGATAAGAAGGCAATTCACAGCCCTTACCCCACCTTTTAATTGGAGTAAAATTAAGCTGCTATGTTGCTTAAGAAGATTTAAAGTCTCAGCATTTAATTTGTTTAAATATCTATGAAGTATCCACAAAGATTCAACCATTTGTGTTTCTCTGCCTCATAGAAAATGTTTCAAAAATGGAAACAGAGGCAGAGATTTCATATTGTGTTAGACAGTCAAAGAGGTCTCTCTTCCTCTCCCTTTCTCTGTTGTTTCCAGCCATCCTTCTCTCCCGTTCTCCTTTGTTTGCTAAAGTAGCTTACTGACTGTAATAAAGGGAGCCCAAGTGTCAGCTTGAGACTGCCATGAAAACTAACATTCACATAAACCATTTTTTCCACTTTTGTTAAGCTTCTTATCAAAAGAACTCTCCCCCACCCCCACCGCCCCCACTCCCCCTACTCTCTCTCGTCTTCTGTCCTTTTTAGGATATCTTTCTAATTTTATTGAGACTCCTCTGTTAAGGTACAGCACTATAGTTCAGTAACTATACAAAAGTGAACCCAAAAGAGCCAGCTTGAGACTACCACAAACCATTTTCACTTCTTATGTTAACATTTCATCTCAAAGGACTCTTTTCTCTCTCTGTCAGTTGCAAGGCATCTCTTTGTCTCTATTGTGCTTACTGCGCTAAGGTGCCTCATTGACTGGAGTGAAGTGAACTCAAGCATGCCAACTTGAGGCTGGCACACATTTTTTAATTTGGTTGAAGTTGACACACTAAGGGACTCAGTTTCTGAGCAGAAACACTCCTCTCTCCCCCACCACATGCCTACTTCACTGAGGCAACTCTAAGATATATTTGCTATAATAATGCTTTTTGTATTATATGTTTAATTTGACAAAATTTAAGAGATCATAACCCTGCAGGTCATTCAAGGATATTGCTTTTATTCCTCATCACCTTTTAGAGAGCCTGGGATACTGAAGTAGAGTGAATACCAAATTGTCAAACACAGATATGGCTCCGTATCTGCCAAACAGCTTAAGAAAGCTCGACAGTAAGGCCTGTTATTAAGACAAATACCTCTGAAAATAAGAGATCCAAATCTCTTTCCTCTTTTGTTGAGAAAAATCCCACCCAAACCCCCCACTTTAGCCTGTGAAGTTGCATGTCAATAGAAATAATCAGTATACATTTCTAAGCTAAGTACTAATCACTTTGGTTTGACCCTTTTACAGTGTCCCTTCTTTCCTTGAAGATTTACTTTTGGTGACAATCTAATGATTAAGTATAAAACAACTATGATGAAATGAATTATGGCAACCAAACTTTTATCCCTGAGCGGAAAGATAAGATGAGGACCAAAACTGATTAGACTACAAACTCCCAGGACAGTGTTTAAGTCAGCTACTGTTGACACTTATAACTAGCAGTCCTTCAGTATCCAAGCGTTTCACTAGAGTACTAACACAGAAGAGGAAATCCAGTATGCAATATTTGCCACTTTTTTGTTTGTTTTCAGTGGTGTCCTTAATCTACTTCCACCTTCTTTCACAATTTCTGACAATGTTGAGTTAGCTCAGTTTAAGGTTTTTCTCACTCTTCTGTACTGCTAAAATAAATTATTTAGTTTTGAATTAGAAAACAAGAAGGGAAGGTGTTTTTTACAACACTGGATGTATACTTCAATTTGTTGAAACCAAAACCCTACATATGACTGACAAGAAAGACCTATGCATCTTAATTCCAAAATGCAGCAAAAACAAGCTTGGTTTTTTTTCTTGCACAAGTCTGAGATAAGCAATGAAGCTACTTTATGACAAAACTGAGCTGCAAATTAAAACGTAAAAATATTACACAGAAAAATCTGTGCTACTTATTTTCCTTTTTTTCTATTCTGAGGTTTGTTGGTTGGTTTTTTTGTTTCTTTTTAAATGTCTGTAGATCACACTAGCATTTCAGGAACTGCAAGTAAAAAAATATAATAAAAACATGACACTTAATTGTGAACACAACAAAAATTTTGCATAGATGTTTTAACAAGCTTTCATACACAATTTGTCTCCGATTTAAAAACAAAACAAATAAAATCTTTTTGAAACCCTCTTAGCTTTTAGAGAAAATATTACAATTTCAAAGCACACAAAAGTTAATACCACTTCTTGTCCTCTATACCCAAAAGCAGCATCAAGTACAGAACTTATTTCATTTTTAAGTCATTACCAGTAAAACCCTTAATCTTTGTTGCTACACCAGGGGCTTTTCCTTATATCCTGCTCGTGAACATACCACTGTGCAATGGTGCTAGATTCACTGAACATTACCCCAAGAGAGCAGCATTAAAAAGGTAGGTCCTTCCATATCAAAAGGGCTTTTTTTTTTCCATAGCACATTTGGGATTCATTCTATTTGTCTTCTAGTATCTGAAGCTTTAGAGTTCAGTCAAGTCTACATTTTTAGGTTTTACTCTCCTACCATTAAAAAAAACTAAACAAAACACAACCCCCCCAACACCCCCCTCCCCCAC
>WTSP01009753.1:42346-59621 GCA_025331215.1 Actenoides lindsayi
GGGGGAAAAGGGAAAAAAAAGGGGGAAAAGGGAAAAAAAAGGGGGAAAAGGGAAAAAAAAGGGGGAAAAGGGAAAAAAAAGGGGGAAAAGGGAAAAAGAAAAAGAGAGAACTTCACTTCAAAATCCAGATCCCTCAATTCAAGATGCCAAGGCTGAGAGAACAGCTTGTGTCCACACATCATACCCCCGTGTTAAGGATCATTGAGATGCACTCTGCAAATCAGCTTTGGCCCTTCAGTTCTGAGGGAGAGCCAAAGGTGTTCAGAGGACAGACAAAGTTTAGATGAATCCTGATTAGCCTAAGACATAAAGGGCAATCTTGTGTTTGATGCATGAACAAATTCCCCATGATTTTATTTAAAACTGCATGCAAGCAATATGAAGCTAGGTTTCTTGCCCAAACCCTGAACAGTTCCCCCCCAGCCCCCATCAATGGAAAACATTTTGTCACTTGGAAAAATCACAAAAAATAAGTAACTTTTAAGCACTTAGGATTACTACGTTGCTACTGAAGAAACAATCTTTTGTTCTAAGATGTAGAAAGCGAGCCTGCTGGATGTTTCCACAACAGTGTCAGTGATATTAGTGCACAGAAAAGCTAACAAAAGGCAGCCATACTGTCTGCTGCCGTACTAGAAATGGAGCAAAACACAGTAAAGGTGAGGGGAGAAAAAGCAGAACAAGCTAATTTCATGATCTATTAAAAACAGATATTTTAAAAATATGAAAGCAGAAGATACTTTTATGGCAGCCTAAGATGATACTGAATTAGTTACATTGTTCTAGTAACCTCCGAAAAAAATGTCTTTGTTTAGAGGGACTTCATCATGATTCAAAAATGGTACATAATTTATATTTTTTCCCAACTCTCAGTGCATGACATCTCACACACAGCACAAAACAGACGCACATCTATCAATATATTCTTACTGTTACACCATTCATGAGATTTCTTATATATAATAGCACCGCATTTAAAATATCATGGGTTTATTTTGCTTTTTAAATAAAGCACTGAGATACTAAAAATTGAATATTTCATATAGGAAAATAAGTTGCTATTCTCTAAAATTGCCTCTAATGTTAGATGAATATTAATAAAATCCATAAACCATTAGTACATTATAGCTGCTTTGTTCTGAATTACATAGACCTTTTATGTTTATTCCTCAGTGAAAATGCATAAAAAAAATGAAATCCTCTCTAATTGTGCTCTCTGAAGATAGCTGGTAAAATAATTTCTAGCAGCAATAAATCAATTGTAGTATTAAAATGACCTGCCAGGTGCATCTTCTGGGTATCAGACTAATTAAGGGAATGTATTAATTGCAACTATTCATCAACACCACCAATGTTGTTAGGTAACCCTTACAATGAATCTTTTTACCATATTATCCAGCAATGAAACTGCAGTGACCAAATATAAGGGATTGAACAACAACAAAAAAATTACAAAAAAAACCCCAACAACACAGCTATGCACAGTTTACTTCATTATATCACTTTGATCCCCATTCTTGCTAGTAAATCAACCAAACACAAGAAATTATAATTAGAGATATATATAAATAACATATGCATATATATCACAGTAGAGAGTTTTACCAGGTTTCAGAGACTGATGTGGGGTTTTTTTTCCCCTCCCCCAAAATCCAGTTGTGATACAAATTCGTATGTGTTTTCTGTAGCTGTGAGACACGGATAACCAAATTTGGGTCATACAGGCCTTTACTGGAATAGACCATTTACTTCTGAAAGTGTGGTTTTCTGGCATCTTCATTATTTTTTCCACCAGAACTTCTTTATCACTTTAATCTCTACATGCTTATAAATGCAGACAAGATAATGCCAGTCTGCTGTTTTGTATGGGTTTCTGGTTCCCCCAATGTTATTCTCCCTGCTAAAAAATAAAAGCTGTTCTTCAAAATTTCTGATGCTTTATCACCTTCTTCTACAAGTAAAATTTCTGGATTGCACAAGAACTTCATACTCTTCAGAAAAAAAACACTGGAAGTTGCAGGATGCAGTAAAACTCCTATTCCAATTTCTCTGCTGTGTTTTTTAGTTTAGAGAGATTTGGAAAGGGATATGATTATAGGCTAACAGAGGGGAAAAAACACCCATTTGTGTCTGAGCTCAACTGGCAACATACAGAGAGAATAGTAAATACACAGGCCGCATCTAAAAGACACAAGAACAAAATTTGGCCTACCATATTAAAGTTCACATTCCTCTCCTCAGTGTCCTGCAAACACTCCTATCTAGGAGACTGGTCCTTGTTGACTCACTCTATCTGTAACTTTTAGGTATTTCTAAGTCACCCTGGTATCCAAGCACTAAAAATAGTTAGACATAACTATGGCTTTTCCATTGCCACCCCCATGATTATCACCAGCGTTCTCTGCCTCAGGTGGACAAGAGATTAAATACCACTTCATAACTGGTCGTTCTTGTGCCCAGACAAAAATCTACCTTCTCTTATTGCTGTATATCCATAGATGGGCAGTGAGACACTTAACCTGGTTGTATCTCACATATTTGGTCATTGGGCTGTGAACTAGCATATTCATACTTATACGAGAACAAGAACGTCTTGGTTTTCTTAAAAAAAAAAACCAAAAAACCAAAAAAGAGGGGGCTGGTGGAGACTTCACAACCCTGTGGCTCCTGCTTGTGCTTTTGCAAAATTCCTTGAGACCTAATTCTGCAGAAAACGCAGAAAATCATGTGCCATATCCTGAAGGTCACGGTATGAGATACTGGCAATCAAAGCTATGAAGTGAGATCCAGAAACATCATCATTACAGTGCAGACACCCTGGTAGCAGCTTTCCAGATGACTTTAACTGAAGTGCCCAGTGCCAGGCAGACAGTGTACAAGGTACTGGGGCTCATGGCAGCCAGGCTGTTGAGTACCCACAGCCATGCACAGCATGATCAGGATGCTGCTCTTCGCACACAGCTCTAGAAACATGCTGTAGACTTGACCTCCAACACTGCTTATTGTGGTTTTGAATGTTTCTTGAACAGCTATTGCTAGAATTGTTAAAATGAATGAAAATGAGAGAAAAAAATAGACCCATGGTGAAAAACCACTTGATTCATATTTATTTATGATTCAAAATAAGAATATGCACCTTCCTGCTTTTAAAGTCTGTCAATAAAGTAATTTTAAACTGATGTAGATGATTCACACTCAGTGATGAATTTTAAAGCCAGCCACCTGTCTCCAGCTTGTGTCAATATGTCTGAAGAAATGCTCTCAATCGCCTTTGGTATTCAAAGAGTTAGAAATAGAAGTTCACAAGTAAGACATTGTTCCTGTCTTTCCCTTCACTACCCAGACTGCTTTCTGATCTTCCTTTTGTCCTCAATCCGTTCCTTATCCCTTTCACCTCTCTTTCTCACTCTCACTCCGTCCCCTTGATCCATCAGACACAGCCAAGCTATCTGACACCTATGCCTTAAAGTAATTTTGGACAGAAGCAAAATGCCCTAGAATCCTTAGTAATCCTTCTCAGATCCATGTACTGAGCCCTGGTTTGGCTCTTTTATAGCCACAAACAGTCTCTCAGCTAGCTAGCCTGGAAACTGAAAGTTGTTTCAGTAACAGAGGAAGGACAACAAGTCCCAAAAGAAAAAGAGCCTGCTTGGGGGGGAAAAAAAAAAAAAAAAGAAAAAAAAAAAAAGAAAAAAAAAAAGAAAAAAGGTCAAAGTACTATTTTTTGTTGTTAACTTTAATATAAACTAGAACAAACAAAGCAATCAATAAATGAAAGTTAAGCAACTCCCAAACTACAGCAGGGAAATGGGGATACAGTGAGTTCACAGGGCAGGATCTGTCCTTTCCTTGCATTGTCCTGATACAAGACAATGGTTTATAAAACATCAGTGGTTTTGTGAATTATTGAAACAGTTGCAGCATTCTGTAAGCCCACAAAACATGTCTTTCACCCCTTATCATTCCCTATTGAGCCAAAGTGTAGTTTTTGACATACCAGAGTGGGATTTTTCTTTGTCCTTTTCCAGTACAACTAAATCAAAAGCCATATGGAATTCAGAGAAGTAAATAAAAAATAAAACACAAAAAAATCAATAGACTACTGCCAAAACCCTGTGGATTGTACTAAAGTCAGAGTTAAATTACCTTTCATGACTAAGCAAGAATCTAGAAAAACTGAAAAGGCTACTTGTATCACACTGAGTTACAGAGCTGCTCCCCCCAGGCTCAGAGTGCAGCACTCGCACTCCCCTGGTACAGAAGGTAGATTTTGGCGACAGGTAGTGGATCCTAAAGAGCTCTCATCTCTGAGAGAAAAATGTATTTGACAAACTTAAACTTCTTAGCGTGGGAATGTAATAGATGATTCTCTCTGCAGTCTAAAACACGTTATCTCTCCACTTTCTAGTATTTTCATAGAATCACAGAATCATTTAGACCTTTCATGAGCCAACCCTTCCCAAACAAAGCAGTTGGACACATCCAGGGAACATAACATGTGATGAAAAGCAATGAAGGATTGTCTTTAAATTGTATTTGTAGTGAAAGAATGTTGGGATTTTCAGAAGGGGGGATGAAGGATGAAAGAGGAGGAAGAGGAGGAAACTGAGGAGCCAGAAGCTGCTTCTTTCTACCAAGGTCCATCAGACGTTGGCAAGTAACAGGACATGGAGCCAGATACCACGTACGGACTATCTCAGCATAAGGGCTTAATTCTTTTTCAGCTCTGCCTTTTTTGTTCCTGTGATAAATCCCCAGGGACAATGGTTGTCAGAAGACTTGCATCAGACTTACACTAGCATAAAAAGGAGAAGAACCTGGCATTGAGTTGTAGCAAATACAGTCAGATGAACTAATTCCCGACACATCTATCTCCTAAATGATATTTATCATATCCTAAATGTATCCTAAATGACTTAAACTCCAGATAATGGTTCTTAACTTGCAAAAATGTAATCTAAGTCATCAGCCATTTCTAAGTTTTCTAATTGGTATTTCTCTACAACAACAACAACAAAAGATACTGTATGAGACTTCTTTTTAAGAGTAAAATTAATAATAATAAAAAAAAGTAATGACTGTAGGAACTGGAACATACCTGTCAATAAGAGCTACAATACAGACATGGCCAGCCCCTTTCCTTCCCCCAAAGCAGCAATTTGCAACAGTGAGAGGATGTAAGTCAGGGGATCAAACAGAAAAGCAGTTTAAAAGCAGGTTTTGGCTGCAGTAGTGATGCAACCTAATGGGGACAAGAACCACTTAATGCCACACAAACCCAATTTTCTGGTAGGCTCTGAGCTGATTCCAACTCTCCAGCATGTCAGTAGGCAATGCTCTTTAGAAACTCATACTTCAGACTTAAGATGCTTTACTCTCTCTTACTTCCTCATAATGAGTTGCAGTATGTGCCACATCAAGGTACTTTCAGCATTGCCACATCCAGTGCTCCCAGCATTAAGCCCTTGAAACACTGGGGCTTTTTACTGAAAATCCTTCTTCTAAACTCCATTTTTGCTTACAAAAAGAAAAAAAAAAAAAAAAGGTGGGGGAGGAAAAAGAAAAAGACTATGTAATATTAGCTTAGCAAATTAAAGTTAAATAAAAACACACTACCACAAAACAATCATTACAGAAATCATGAGACTAGAGAAGTGCATTATTTGGAAATAGCTCATTTTTGACTGCTTTCATCTGCCAATAAAAGCTATTTGAGAACCTAACATCATTTTCTGTTCATATCTATGTGTTCCCCCATAATTAGCAGAAAAAGTTTAGGAAAAAGAGTGCATATGAGTTTCATGTTTTGCTTTATTTTGCCAAAGCCAACATTGTCAAGCAGGAACTTGACCTTAACTTTTGTGGATGGCTGACTTCAAAACACATTTGCTTAGTCAGCTTTACAACAGTCATTAGCCTATTTCTCCAGTACTATAGTAACAAGGTAAAATTTTTAGTCACAAACACTCTAGATATCTGCCAATACAAATGGCACGTAGGTACTGCATTTCCAAGGGTCAGTGCTGTGCAACAGGACAAAAATCAGGTACTCCTGTTTTAGCTTTTGTCTATACATGTATCCTGACTGACTAAATTACAACGACATTAATATATCCATAATCTTTTGCACACACTAATATATATATATATACTCTATTTTCTTAAAAAGGATTTGGCCTTATACACTTTGTCCACAACAGCAGCAGATCCACCACAAAGCAACAACAAAAATCCATACCTACAATCTGCATTTTCTCTGATTGTATTGGTACCCCAGCTTCCAGCCATCAGCAATAACTGAGTTTACTAGTTTCTTTCTCTTCCTCTACCTTAGTTAGAGAAGACACCATTTTGTTTTCCTCTATAACCTGTCTATTGATTCTAAAAGCATCTCCTCCTTACCATAGTTGTTCCAATAGTCTGTTGTTCCCTTTGCTCCACTATTCTTCTTCTATACAGTCATACTTCAAATGGAGCAGTTGTTTTCTTCTAAGTTTTATATGGATTTTTGTCTTGTACTTATGGCAGAGCTTTATCCTTAATACAGTTGTAGAATATACCACATGTCGCCCTATTTCACATTTTCATTTTGTAGCTGCTCTTTTTTCCTGAAGAGTGTCATCCTTCACAGCAATTTTTTAAACAACTGCATGAAATCTAACAAAGTTTTAATTCACTAATGAATGCAATTGACAGAAAAATCACATACAATGCAGGTGTAAAACAACTGTCAATCTGAAAAAAAATCCATTGCTAATAATGAACTGTTATTTAATGTTATTATATAGCCGAAAAATTCTAAACAAACATTTTATTTAAGCATATTTAAGATGTCTGGAACTCTTTCAAAACAGCCATCTGTCTCCTACTGCAAGTGTAGATATGAAAAACAATTGTTCAGGACTTCAGCAGCCTTGCCCAGTCCATGAGTCAAGATGATTTTTGCTGAATCAGGTTCTTAGTTTTAAATTATACCAATTTTTTCTTTTCATACTTCAGATTTTTTCTGATATTAAAAAAAATAAAATAAAGGAAAAGGTGGGGGAAGGTGGAGCAGTTCGTTTACCTATTCAGAAACACTGGAATAGTGAAATCTCTGTCAGTGAATAAAAAAGAGCATGAGATCTACTTTTATCAGAAATTTCCAATAGAGTTACTCTGGTTAAAAGTCAGTCTTAACAAAAATAAATAAATAACAGAAACACATAACTTCCATGATGAAGAATAAAATGCCAAGTATTATATTAGCAGCACAATTACTTCCATATGCTAGAAGATATTTACAGCATCATCCTGTACTATTAGTTCTCACTGCTATGACAACAGAAAATTATCTACGAGGGGCACAGCACTAATTCATTGATATTGTTTTACACTTTGAAGAAAAGTACATCAGAATTGTCATGTCAGACAACTAAGAGTTTCTGTAATGACGAAAGTAATTTTGAAATATTATGGGCCACAGACCTTGAGAAAGTATGACAATTTTGAATAATCTTTATTTTCTTATTAAATCCTAAAAGACTGTTAGCATTTGTGTTTCCCAATTCCTATAATATATTTTTATCATTTAAAAAAAAATTCCTAAAGAAAATACTTACATTAATAATGGTATTAATCCATTTTAAAAACTTAAACTTTACCCAGTATGTTTTATTACTAAAACAACAGATTGCCACCAAAGTAAATTATTATTCTCTCAGTTCTTTTTAATTGACAGGACGTTGTCATTAGAAATCTAGTTTCCATGTTCATGTATCACCAAAGATACAGGCATCTCTTCACATAAGTTGCATGTGCACCTATATCCATATATTTCATGTGAACTACAACTAAACATAAATACATTTGTATTCTTGCTTTTTGTCCTTTTCAAGCTCATTTTCCTCAGTAGTCCAAACAATCAAGAATTGCACATTTCATCTGTTGCCAGTGCTTCAATAATTATGATGGAGCTATAAAGGAAATTATACACTCTGCGGATGATTAAATCAGTCTAAACATTCTACTCTCATGATTCATTGTGGCATGAATGAAGACACCATATTCTTAGCCTTATATCTGTCCTGCTAATTTTCCTTAGCTTCATTATTTTTTTTGTCTGGTATCTTTGACCCTTCTTTTGCTTCCCCCCATCATCTGTCTCTCTCTTTTTTTCTTCTAATTAGGCCACTTCTTTTTTTCTGTCATTCTTGCTCCAGGTATACTTCTGTCCCTGCTCTCACCTCTTTTCCACATTATCTCTTTCTAAGCACAATACCAATGCCACTTTTTCCCCCCTTTTCTGATTTGTTAAAGTCTTTCTTTCCTCTGTCCCTGCCCAGGCTTCCTACCCCCCGCCTAAGCTTTTCCTTTCTCCTCTATTATGAGGCATGGTGTCTCTTGTATTCCCAGCTCTAAAGTTCACTGAGCTTTTGGGAAGAGAAAACTGCAGCTGTGGTGAAACAACATAGGTTTGTCCAAAACTGCTGCTGGCAATCTGATTCAGTTATCAGCTTTGTTTATTCTTAATAGCATAATTGCCCTAGTTACTGGAAATTCAGAAATTAAATACAGTGAAAACACGTTAAAAAAAAAGACAAATATCTTGGGGAAATGCACTTACAGAAATCTTTTTGATGGGAGTTTCACAGTCTGCCTATGCTGTGTGGCTGCTTTTTACAGGATTATAACACAGTAAAGCTCAAAAGATATTGCTAGACTTAAGTGACGTAGATTGAAGCATCTCTACTAACAGCAAAACTGTACTAAATTGATCTAGGTGAAGAGCTAGTTCTTAAAGTATATAGTTGTATAGTTATAACCCTCATGTGTAATAAACACCCTCTAGATCTATGTAGTTCAGCTGTTCCAACATCTAATATTTCAAATCAAGGAGAATTTTATTATATCATGTTTGCAGTACAACATAACGCATAAGACGACTGAGGAAAGCGATGATCAATTGGCAGTCATTTGAAAAAACCTTAGATAAAAGCTCACAAAGGAGGAAGCACTATAATAGTATGTTCAGTCTCGTACTTAGTCTCTCTGGAAGTAAGCTGCATTAAGGCTGTTGTAACATTACCAGTACACTAATATTCTTTTGTTAACCAAAATTGCAGACCTGCACAATGCTCCTTACAAAATATCCCCTTTTTCAAGACAACTCCTGAAACTAAACATAGACACTTCTATAAATCTTTCCTGATTTGAGTCCTACATTTTAATTTTATTGTTGCCTTCTCATTCATATTTTATTAAGATATTCCTATTTCTACACCCATATTGAGAATATTATCTTCTACCTATACATCTTTTCAGCAGGAACACCCATTGCTGCAATACCCTTTACTGCCTTATATCTTGTTACAAAACAAAAGGACAGGGAGATTCTTCTGGAAAGTTAAGTAATCATAAATTAGTATTAGATTAATGAATTCTTTTAAATGTTGTCTTTAAGCTTTCTTTGCTTTGGCTAAGGGAAGAAGTCAGAAATAGGCCTGTGCAAAATAATCTGTAACGTGAAACAGATTGTTGTTTGATTGATAACTTCACAATTTAGTATCTTTTCCTTCTTTTCTTGACTAAAAATATATTACTGGACAGTATTTCAAAAGCTAGGCATTCATATATCCAAACAGAAGTAACCAGTTCTCAAAACTATAAAATAACTGATGAAATCTTAACAATCACATGGAATATGTTGCAAAGAGGCTAGTAGTTCCTAAGGCATAAGAGGTTTCTATCGGCATTTAATTTTAGGTGCCCAATATTAGAAGTTTGGAGGTGTAGAATTTTTGGTAAACTTTAATATATTTATGCACAGGTATGTCTTCCCTGTAATGACTGCACAGAAACCATTACAGTCAATTTATGATCTGCCACTCTTGATATTCAATAAAAACATACTTGAAAACAATTTAAAAGAGCTAAATTTCAAAATGTGAGAAAGAATGAAGAATCCAGTCTTTACTAAAAATGACATAAACCAGCACAGTGTTAATGAAGACGCACTTTCTACATAAAATTCTGGAGGGGTTTCTTATTAAAGACTGAGAAGTAAATACACAGGATGTTTGACTGCTTCTGAATGCTATACACTGGCTGAAGTTTTGCACTCACCAATAAATTAGAAGAATTTGAAATCTTACATTGCAGTAGTCTAGTTCATGCAATTCTACATCCCACTTAGGAGAACTATTAGCACAAGCTCTAAAAAAAATTATATTCCATTCACCACCCCTATATATTTTAGAGTCACTTTAAGATAAATAGTGCTGTATCATTACAGCACAGGGGGTGGGGGGGAAGCATTAGCACTTCAGCAAAACTATTTTATTCTGAAAAGTTCTGCAGAAATTACACTGTGCCAGAGATATTTAATTGTAACATAAAAATTAAACACCATTTACTTGATATAAAATTGGGATAGTATGTAAATTAAGTAAGTTTCAATTCATGTCTTCTTACTCACATCTGTTGGCAGTTTAAATAGTTTTAGTGTCATTAATTGTTATAAAAGTGCAAGATTTGCTGTATGCTTGCCACTTAGGACCAAAGGCACAAAAGTCTAATTGAACTAAGTAATTAGTAATTTGTCATTTCCTATTGTCAGCAATTACTTTCCATTAGAAATCCTCACTGAAAATTCTAATTTGAAGTGAGGTTTGCATTTTATTGCTGTCCATCCAAATTAGTTTAAAATTGACAGCTACATTTTCATTTAAAAATTTAAAGATATTAAATATGCTTGAAGACACCGAGGCATATTCTACCCCATGTGTAGTTGTGATAATGTATCTGAACTCAAAAGACTGAGAAGGAAAATCCAAAATACTTCTTTCTTTTCTTCAATTACGCAGTACGTACCAGCATTACATAGTTCTTGCTCATGTGAATAGTTCCCTTAATTGGCAATTTAAATGGGTAACACAAACAGAATATGACACACAAAATTATATAAGGATTTATTGGATTTCTTATTCACTTTTACATAGAGAAACAGAAATAGGTATTGAAATTGCAGGTATAAGAGAAGTGGAACCGTGTATTTTCATGTCTTGTCCTAGAGGCTTTTCCTTGTGCTTTTACTGCAAGAGCAATTTTTCTTTTGTTATTTTTCAGACTTGTTAAGGCAATCAGCACTGTCCAGTTGCAAACACTCGGCATGCAGCATGAGGCAGCACTTGGGAGGGCAGAAGTGCTGCCGGTTCCTCGGAAACGCACAGGGCTGATTAGCCACGAGGAGGTAGAGATTTATAATTAAGACGTGTCAAACCGATATGTACCATAGTTTCAGGGTTCATAATATGGAACTGCCTAGCAAGCAGCAACTTGGTGCCTGATAAAATCCTTCTGCTGCCTAGTCCAGCCCAGTCCTGAAACTAGGGGACAAGTACATGTCCCAAGAGGCAAAGTGGTTCAACTTTACTCTCTTGGCAGAAAGGCAAAAATAATGATATAAATTCACTGCTGTCCCAGAGTTCTTTTGTAAGCAAGTTACAAATCTGAAAGCAAATAGCATGGGGTTTTATTGTTTTTAATGTAAAAAATGCTCAAACTGAAATAGGATTGTGCTTAGTGCCAGTTGACAAATGTTTCGACAGTAAAACAGAGGTTCATACTAAATGTGTTCAGAAGATACCGGCTGAATATTAGCTGCTGTCCACTTGTAAACCTCTCAAAACCACAGATGGATGATAAAAGGTACATGATAAATTTTCACCATAAAATGGGAGGATGGAAACTGATGTATAAAGGGTTGATCGAGTGTGTAGCGATATTTTAATGTATTAGCTTACAGAATTAGAAAACTAATTACAGAATTAGAAAACTAAAGACCAGAAAACAACTGAATTGTGCAATTGTATGTCTAATAATGGAACAGTTATTAGGTAGTATCAAGCACATTTGCACTTCAACTGCAGTTCTATGGTATACTGCCATCTTTTCTTAATTTATGTGATATGATAATTAACCTTTAAATCTAGCAATGGTGATGAATTTCCCTTAAATAGTTAGTCTACATTCATATTTCCTGAAAGCACACATCTTTCACTGAACCTCTCTCTGATAACTAGTTCATACACATCACAGATCACTAACACTCTATATTAAGCGCACATTAATTACTGTTCATTTGGAACATAATTCCTATGAAGAAACACATCCAAGTGCTTACAAAAAACTCATCACAATTGATGCTATAAAAAAAGAAAAAGTGAAGAATTCTAATGATTCATCACTAATAAATAACAGGCACTGTCCACAATATTTTGAATCTCTCGGACAGGATCATAGGCCTCTCTCCTTAAACTGATTTAAGCACTATGTTCAGTATGAATAGATTTGTTCCCTCTTCCGGGAGGGGGGGGAGGACAGGATGGGACAGACAGGAAGAAAGAGGAGGGGTGAGGGGCTGGGGAGAAAGAAAAGAAGATACAAGAGAAAACAAGAGGGGAAAAGGTCGGCTGGACTCCTAACACAAGTCCACTGGACTGGCAGAAACCTCGCTCTAACCCTATGCCACCTGCACAGAAGTAAAACTGCAATTAGTTTTACTTCATACTGTATTGGTAGGATCTGATTATAATTGGATGTTTGATGCGTATTAAAGAAAAAAAAAAAAATGATCACCAAATGCAGAGACTACTTCCTAACTATGTGTTTCCTAATTCCATGGTGTGTTAAAAGCTAGGGTTTGGAGGCATTTTCAGAATAATAAAGATTGTTGGTATACTGCAAAGCATTATTCTACAATTTCTGTAGCTGTTTAATTGCCAGTAAGGCACTGAACAAAGCAGAGAATTAAATTAAAAGTTCAATAAACACTGATCAATATTCTTGTAAATACCAAGTCTATAAAACGATCTTATCTTTAAATGTAGTTATACTACAGGTGCCGTGTAGATGATCCACATTTGAATTTCATGTTTTGCTTGAAAGTCTAGTTAAATTTCTTTCCAGTAAAAATACTTTGAACCAAAAAATGCTCTCAAAAAAGACTGTGAACCTGCCTTTATTCTTAAACTGTTGCTGTCTTCTGATATCGCATTAGCTCACGATCAGCTGAATAAAGAAGTCATCTTCTGTCTAGCATGTAAATAAATCATCAGCTTCAGTTACTTTACCACTAGCTGTTTGTCATTCAGAAAAATAATGGTTAATCAATGACTAATCAATGAAGATGTGTAACATATTAGTTTGCAGTCCTTCATCATCCTATTTTCCTCAATTGCCTGGGGGTTTGTGTTCAGTACTTACAGAATCGATTACAATTGTGAGTGATCATTCAGCTCATGTTGAGAGCTGTCAGCTGTGCTTTCTGCTAGGAGTTTTTACCCTCCTTTTTAATACGAGATGCTAATATTTAGCTGCATTTGACAAGCTAGATACCGTAGTAGAAAATTTTATAAGAAGTGCTTAAGTAACTAATTGCAACACTACATGTCACTTGATGAAACTAAACTTTTCCTGACTTCACAATAATCATAAGCATTACTGCCTTGCTGTGGAAAATTAAAGGAAAATAGCTGTCTGCTTGAGTCTGATCATGCCTGCAGGGAAGGTCTAAGAAAGGCAACTGACAATGATGTCTTTGTGCATAACTGCATGGGGAAAACAGATAATTCTTCAGTTTTCATATAAACTGCCATTCTTCACCATACGACATTCATGTGCGCACTCAGTTTCCAACCAGTGCCACTAGAAAAGCTGGACCCGTAGACTTTGGATACACAACAACATAAATGAGTAACAAAGGTTTCTATAACAAAAGTAATGTTTCACCGCTTGACAAGACTGTTTGCTTTGAAGCAGATTTACGCTTGTCACCAACATAAGGAGAGAAGATTGGCTGTTCCCACACACACGCCAAATATATTACTACCAATGTATAGGTTTATTCACTTTAATTATTGTTTTCATACTTCTCTTAGAAAACGTATGTCAGCGGTAGTGCTAGGGTGTGACGGTGGAAACTAATAATTGTTAATGTATTTCATTAAATATTTAGAAGTGAGTGGTATCGATGGAAGCGGCGATGTGCGAGCGCGCCTTCCCAGCGGTTCCAGCTCCAACAGCTCCCTCTTGTGATTGAAATGGCAAAGCTCCCTTTCCTGAGCAGCTACGTTTGGATGTCCTGCTAAGCTCACCGGCACTCTTTCCGTAGCAAATATAAAGAAAAAGATGAACAGAGAAGTTGCCTTCCCAGGTGACAATGCTGACATATCTGTTTAACTTAAAACGTTGCAATGAAATTAAATAATCAAGGTGAATATCCAAATCTAATCTAGAAAAGTAAAAAGAATCATTTCTCCATTAATTTAAGAAATATAACTCGCCTAAGAATTATTCTGATATTTTAAGGGTTTTGTTCAGCTGCCTTATTTTTAGCTGATGCGATAGACAGGGAAGATAGCAATAGATTTCAGGAAAGAAGCACTTTCTTACCACAGAGGCCGAAAGCTGCACTGATACCCACAGTACTGAAAATACTCAGCACCTGGTTTTTACATATTGCGCAGAAATAGTCCAAATGCATCCTTTAATTCAAAACGATAAGTGACCCACTAAGAATGACTACAAAGCAATATTATTACCTTGCTGTAGAGAAGAGCATACCCAGCATTAAATCTTACTTTATTTCTATGGCTTTTGTCCCTCATCTGTATTGGAAATAATATTACCTTTTACAGAAGAAAAGATACTTGGAACTTTTTGGTTTTGTACACAGATTGATATAAACCACCAAATTCTAATATGATTAAAGAAACTGCTAGTGTATTTAGTATTACTGCAAACAGCAAAATTAAAACCAATTATGTATTAGTTACCAGCCTAATGCTAGACAAATAAAAATATAAGGCCTACAAATTATTTGTAGCCACAATCTCTCTACAATTAAGTAACAAGTGAATATTGTAAAGGAGTAAAATTTCTTGTAGCTATGTAGTCACCTTACTCACAACAGTTGTAAAAGCACAAAAACAATCATTATATTTAGCCTCCATTTTGGAAGAAACTGGCCTTTTAATTTAAGACCACTTGGCTAAGCTGCCCCCAAGGATCTGAATAAAATTCCTACCTCTAGCTTGGCTGTTTTCCCCTTAAAAGCTTCCTATGGTACACAGGCATATTTAGACCTGGTCAATTCATCTTAACATCATCTTGAACACCCACTCCCAGCCCTTCAGAACAATACCACAAATAATTGCTCTGAAATCACACAGCAAAGGAAACAAAACTTTAAATCGTGGATGGCATTTTTAGTGCAAATTCCTATTGTTTCTCATTTCTTAAGTTCCTGCCAAAGACACAAAGAACACAAATAGGCAAAACAGGCCCATTCCCTCTTAGTTATTTGGTGTCTACAGAGTAGCCCTATTTTGTTGGACCAGTTAAGACAAGAACAAAAATACTTGTCTATTCATATCAAGTTCATACTCTGCATTACCTTGCTTTGTTGGCTGACACTTTTCCTTTTGGTCTGGAAGGCCCCAGCTCATGGTAATACTATTATCAATAATAGCCGGAGTACAGTGACTGTGTGTGACTAAAATCTCATTTACAACTTTGCAAGACAAACTGTGTTCTGACATTTCATGGAAATGCATTACTAACATACTTTTCTTGAGTGAAATTGCTAATCCTTGTGTTTAAAATGACACATTTACCCCAAAACATCTAAGCAATTATATAAGAATGACAGAAGTGCTAATTTTACCCAAACAACTGATAAGAAAAGTCTTATGAACTATGATATGATTCCTGATGCATAGAACATTATTCTTTTCATTTTTTCCATTTTTTTTTTTTAAGATATAATCATCAAAACAATGACAAATGAAAGCCTCAGAAAAGGTTATGACTTGACAAAGTAACATTTTTAAAACTTGGACTCCAATCAAATTGATATAAGCATCAGTGATGCAACACTTTCTGACACTAAACTCTTTACCACTGTCTAAAATATATAGAATAGCCCATTGTGATTGCTTAATGTCAACTTTTGTTCATAAGCTCTTTCATAAAAATGAAACAGGGAAAAATGATTTAAAGCAGTTCAATTTGTCTATTTACCTTAATCTTTAACTATTCCCATATGTCTTAGCTACATGATGTATGACTCGCCATAAACCAATTTTTCAAAGATATACAAGACAGAAAAAAGTCAGGCTCCTAACCTTTTATGCACTGAACTTTCATAGACAGCTGGCAAAACAAAACACTTCTAGGCTTCAGAAAAAGCTGAAAGGTTATTTTGCTCTCTTGCTTTTATGAAACATTTGCATCTGTTAAATAAGATACAGTTGAAATATTTCATCACGGCAAACAATGTCACGGGAGAAAGATTTTTTAAAAATCTGAGTTAAATCAAAAAGTTGATGGCTGACATTTTAACAGAACAATTAGACTTCAATTTGGGAAGGAAACACTAGAGCTATGCATTATTTTCTGAAAATATTTTTCTGTGACACCATAAGAATCCTGACATTAAAAACTGCAAGTGGTGTAATCTCACTTTATGGTCATATGCATAAAACTCAAATATGAAGCCTAATGACTGTTTTTCCAAGTATTTAGTAGTAACACTCACTTTAATATGCATCAGTCTCATGTACCCTTTTGCTTTGGTTTAGCAAGACCTTCACTAGCAATTTAGAAAATAAGAAACACACTGCAAAATAACAGTATCTGACTTACCTAGAAAAGTCAGTAGATTGGAGCAAGGCAGAGATGTGCTAACTAGCAGGAAGTTTTCGTTCCATCCATGAAGTCCATTTGAGCATTGGATGTAAGCAGAGTACCAGGTAGGATTATTCAGAAACTTATTATTCCCACTCTAAAGAAACAAAATTAAAAACAAAACCAGAGAATAAAAATACACATAGATGGAAATGGGTTTATTTTTCTTTTATACAAGAAAAAACATTTATAAATCTGTGTACTGTGGTAAACCAATTAAGAAATATAATCTTCAATTTATATTTTTAAAAGTTATTAATGTTTTTGTTTCAATTTGAAATATTTTTTAAAACTTCTACATTAAAGGACAGAATTGTGAAATTTGTAACTCAAGACAGCTTCTCATATCAACAGGAGCTAAAGCTTTTCAGTAAGTCTACCAAAATATATATTGTCTGTAATTTGGCAATACTATGCATCTCAAAAACATTCGGTATTAGAGACAGACCAGGTAGAGATATCTGACAATGGGGGGGGGGGGGGGGGGGGGAGGGGACAAATTTTTAAAAATTTTTTTTCCAAAAGCCCCACGCTAAAAAATATCTTT
>WTSP01009754.1:0-36196 GCA_025331215.1 Actenoides lindsayi
TTACCCGCGCGGCCGGACTGCATCTTTTTTAATGGTACGGCCACCGCCGAGATCTACCCCGAGAGGTTACACTCTTTCCCTGCGCGGCGCTCTTCCGATCTAGGGCGGCAGCGGGGAGCTGCGGCTCGCCCGGCCCCCGGCGGCTACAGCAAGGCAGCCCGGGTCGGTTCAGCACAGCGACGCCCCCCGCGTTCAGCCTCTGCCTCGCGCCCTCCTCCGACGCTGGCGACGGCCTAGCCGGCCCCCCGCGCAGAAGAGCAAGCAGGGGGGCCCTGCCGCCCCCTTCCTCACCTCCCCTACCCCGTTCCCTCCTCCCGCGCGGAACCCCAAGGCCCCGGGCCCGCTTACCGCCGCGGCCGGACGGCATCCGCCGGGGCAGAGCCCCCATCGCCTGACGCAGCCGCTCCAGCCGACGGCCCGGGAGGGGGCGGGACCGTGGGGACGGAGCGTGCTTGCGGCCCGGCCCAGCCCGCCCAGCCCCGCCGCTCCTCGACGAGAGGCTCCTCGGTGAAAGCTCCTCGGCCTCTTATCTCGCCGCGCCCCGCCCCCGCCGCTCACGTGGCCGCGCCGCGCAGGCGCAATCGGCCGCCGGGCTCCTGTCGCGGCCGGGGGCGGAGGTGGCGCCTCGGGCCCCGCCAGCGGCTCCGCAAACCTCACGCGTCGGGGACCGGGGAGCCGGATGAAACGAGCACGCAATAGCTGTCGGTTTCTTGCTCTAGGCAAGGCTCTGCTGCCCTTGCTGCCAACTGCAGCCCGTCTGGCCTGTAACGCGAGATGCAGAGCAGCGGCCCCTTTTCTTTTCAGGGACCTCTGCTTCTTGCGCTGGCCAACAACCGCAGATACCGCTTAGGGACGGAAAGGAAACCCCTGGCGACACCACCGCTCTTTCGCAAGGAGGATGGGAGGGGTTTATCCAAACGCTTGCATGCACTTCGTATTTCCTTCGTTCTGCAGAAAGAAAATGAAACGGGCAAAGGCCCCCGAGCTCCACAGGGGGAAAAAGCAAGAACTACTTTCCTGCGATGACTAATGCTTGGTTTATACGTTTATACATCTATTTTTCTACCAAGGTACTTGGTGTCAAGAAGCAGCTGATGCAGGGACATGCAACCTCAGAGCAAAAATGTCCATTGCTGATGAGTTTCAGAACAAAGGGAGATAAGCTGTTAGGGACTGGAGTTATTTGCATACAATCTATTGCATTTTGAGGTAGAGAAGGTTAAAAAGAGGGTTGATGAGGCTTAGGAACTATCCGTAGCTCAGGGAAGCTTTAAATCAAGTTAACGCTCTCGCAGCCCTTGCTGGATTTGTGTCATTTCCATAACGTGCATCATGTTTTTTTGATTTCTGACAGAAGCCATCAGTTGTATACGCAAATTGGCTGCAGAATTCTGCAGGTGGAAAACCAAATTCAATCGATACCACAGAAAAGTGTACTGTTCATTTCACCAGGGATTTCATTTGACTCTGTGAGGAATAAAATAAATTGGGAGAGGTATTGGGCAGGTGATCCCACTGGATACCAGCTCCGCCATGTAGGGTGTGCATATTCAGATGGAGCCAGAGCACTCGTCTCTCCCCCGCCCCCCAAGCACAGGAATGGATTCCAAGATAAAGGTCTCAACACGTACTGCTCACGAGTACCACCACAATATCCCATGGGGGTAGTACTGTGCCTGGATGTGGTCTTGTTAGTCTCCATCAGTTCCCAGGATACCACCTCCTGGCTCAGCAAACGGCTCCGGCTGTGGCCGTGTTTTACTCACCTGAGGAGTATGGCATTTAGAGATTGGCAATTGAAAGTTTGGTTACTACACTGGAGACATTTAATTTGACTGTATCTCCTCCTGTGAAACTCTCACTAGCACCCATTAGAATTCTTCAGCAAACTGAGCACAACCCAAAGGCGTAGCTCAAGCCTCCCCTTGAGTCTGTAGTTGAAACTGGAAGCTGGCCACATCCACAGTTGGTAGTTTGAGCCCAATTTATTGAGCATTTACTACATCACGTGCTATTACACGGTGAAAAACTGCAGTCTGACTGATTTCACAAATTCTTAACCTCCTCATGCTGCAGATCATATTGTAGATTCTTGTAGCAGTTAACGAGATACTAACCTCTCCATGTCTACTTTGCCATTTGCCTATCCCTCTGCGTAACTAAGAATATTAAATTACAGGGATCTGAACAGAAATAATGACAATATTGACTCACAGATATTTTGAATACAGCATATAATGAATAAAAAAATATGTTTATTAACATCTGAACAATTCCTCCAAAATGATCTCCCCCTCCTGCACTTTATAAAACACTGTAAAACTATCAAGCTTCCATTTCCAGCTTCTCACCCCCATCCCCAATGTGGGTTAAGAAGCTCTCAAAATTATCAATGCTTTGAAAGAAAACTGTGCTAAGTCTTCCAGGCAACATTTTTCTGGTTTATTTTTACGGAACTGTCCATACCTAACAGAAGTGATCTTCCCAAAAGCAAACTTTGTAATCTGTGAAAACTGAAGAAAGATTTTCACAAAGGGAATTTCTCATGCACCTAACAACATTCTGAAGGAGCACTG
Source organism: Actenoides lindsayi (assembly GCA_025331215.1). NCBI lineage: Eukaryota > Metazoa > Chordata > Aves > Coraciiformes > Alcedinidae > Actenoides > Actenoides lindsayi. The sequence goes on from WTSP01009754.1 coordinate 2,577, forward strand.
TGTTGTCTAGACCTACTGAGCACAACACAGGGTATTTTTTTTTGCGTATTTTTTCTGTCTCTTTCTGCAAAGAGGTGAACATGCATTTTATTTCCTATGTGAAAAAATACTTTATCAAACTAGTTGCTTCATGGCAAACACAGAAGTTCTTTCAGCAACCAAGAAATGGTAACATACCTGGGGAAAAGCAAAAGTGTGGATATTGGCTACTGAGTATCTGGCTCTGCAAAAACTGCACTGTCTTTGGTTTAACTTAATTTTGTTCTTTGGAATATTTCTTCCATCTTGCCAGGCTTGTTTCCATTGCACATTGGAGTTCTGTCCTGTTTAGCACATGGAACTTCTGTCACCAAAATGGTACTGAGAATGCTGCTCAAGAAAGCTTTCTGGCATGTTGATACACATCAAAATGACCAGACTCGGATGGCACTTCAAGTGGACCCAGAAAATACAAAAATCTGAAACACAGGACTTAATAATAAAGTTGTTTAAATTGCCTGCTGGTTTATCATGGTGGTGATGGGTAGAAACACTATACTGACAGAAACACAGATGCACCAGTTGTAACAAAACTTCAATGATGTGGGGAGCTTGCTTCGCTTGTTAGTATAAGACACGACTGAGATTGCACCCTATCAGCTGCGGATGATATTCAGGAGATGGAGCCAAAACACTGCACAAATTCTACACACTTTCAAGTTAAACTAGGAGATCAATGATTAACCTCTGTCTGAAAAATAAAACAACATTTGGCTTTTTTTCTAGGGATGATGTGAGAATTCCAGGCTGCTTATGATGGAAAAAATTATGCTGTCTCTAGAACATCCCAAGCTTTGAAGCCATACAGATTACTAAGAGAATTCTGTCCTTCTGCATCTCTCAAACACAGTTTTAGCCACATCTGGTACTGCTTATGGAAATGTGGGATTTAGCTGAGGTTCAGATAGCCTCTATATAATTCCAAGGGAGATTAAGCTACAAAGGATCTTATAAAAAGTAATTAGCAAATATGACTTGGTTTCTCACTGCCAGTTTTAGTTTGTTGAAACCTTCCAAAATTGATCTCGTCACTAATGCTGGAGTGGCTGGACGAACATCAGTTTAGACCCCTCATCTGAAACCTGATCACTTCTTACCCAGTCTTTTCAGCTACTGAGGAACAAAAGCAGCAGAATGCTACTGGATTTGACCAGGATGGCAGAGCCATCTCAGCTGAATACCAACTGATGGAACCCAGTCTGTTTCAACTAGTACCAACTGGTCAAGAGAAATTTTTGAGGCAGGGGGCTTTTAAAGAAATGCCATCTGATTGTTAGTATTGACTCCACCATTTATTAGAAGGAAAGCAGATGAGATCCCTACAGAAGAATGATAGTCTGTGAAAGCTCGAGTCTCTGTCCTTGCCTTTTTCTGTACAGGTGACACGGGAGGAAGGCAGTGTTCTTGGCAGTCATCAGATTCAAACCTCTCTCTTCCAGTAGCAGCTCCCAGACAAAAAGGGTCAGGACCTCACTCTGAAGAGATTTTCAGATTACTGATGGTGGATTAACAGCATGAACCTCAAGACTAGAGCAGCAACCTCCCCAAATAAAAAACACCGACACCCCTCCAAAACCCACCACAACCATCCAGCACCAAGATCATGATGACTTTCATGAATCTGAAGCACAAAGGACACCTGCAATAATGCTGCTGGAATGGGTAAAAGACTTATGCTGCCTCAAGGAGGGACAGATTTTTAAAACACTGAGGGTTTATGCCACCATCGTGGTTTCACTTACGATGGCACAGCCTTAAAAACCACAACAACTTCTATACCAACGAGAGCAGAAATTTTTGGCACAAAAAGCTCTAAAGAGGATGGAGAGCAGGACCAAGAGAGCTGTATTATTGGCATGCTCAGTGAAGGTTTGTACTGGAGATCTAAACTAGCACTACAGAAGTGGGGAGCTCAGGCAAGTACCAACTTTGACAGAGGTCCCATTGATTTGCCATGAAAGCTTTTTGATGAGAATTATTTGGTTCTTCTTAATCAGGCTGCAGATCAGTAGATGAAATGTGACATAAGCAATTCATGCTCTGAACCTCATTCAGGATTTGCAGCTGAAAAAAAATAATCCTGGAGAACCATGAATGCTAGAACCAGCTTGCTAGAAGCCTCCATCCCATCATGCAGTTGGCAGAAACTAAAAAATGGGCAAATCCACTTCCCTCTAAGAGCAGAGTCAAGGGAGAAAGCAAGTTTTCCTTTTCAGTAGAAGTATACATACATGCAAAGGTAAAGCCAGATACAAGTTACCATCAAGACACAACCTTCAGCTGTTAGCAACTTGTGTAGACTCATTTGATTCTGTGAAGGAAGGTATCCTAAGTCAGGCATGTCTCAAGTGATTTTGAAGTTGGATTATTCTCAGTGCTTTTTACTGGGTTTTTGGAGTAAGGAAATGAAGATGCACACAGATGGGACAATATCCTCACAAGATACTCTGAAGAAGACTCTATTACTACTCTATTACAAGAGTCTGAGGAAACCTGTATTACTTCTATAGACTTCTATGAAACAATGTGGAAAACCTCTCACTCAAGTAGGGCAGATGCAGTCAATGCACTGATCTACTACCACCTGCTGGGAGAAGAGTAACAGTGCTAGATTCTCTGTAAAAAAGTAGAATGTAGGTTCTGAGGCTGCACCTTCCTCATTAGATAATTATGCCAATACAAAACATCTATGTAAGTCAGTGTGACAGTCTATGTAGTTAGGGAAAAAATTACTCTTTCTGTGCTACTACCTGCATTATCGTCACTGTAAGTACTGAAAAACACAACTTGAGTTTGAAGCCTTGCTGTAAATCAGTAAGGCACAGTCTGAACACAGTGGAAGTGCCTTTATTAATTTGTATTCTTTTCAACAATGTTTTAACAACTAAACCCCAAATATCTTTACTAGTAACTTTTAATGACTATTGAAACAGCCAGACCTTCCCCGCCCATTTCATATTCTCCTGAAGCCATTTTAGAGCAGATGTAAGCTCCAAGCTGTAAACTTCTTCCATATTAACATTCATTGTCATATGTTTAAGAAAAAGCTTTGGATCAGATACACGAGCAGCCAGTATCAGTCTCTCCACTGCTGCTTGATAGTCACTGTTATTCTGAGCTGTCTGACCTTCGTATCTGTAAGTGAATTTTAACAAATATGAAATTAGGCACCATACAGGCCCTGTGTCCTTTGCCTGACACTTCATACTGGCAACAAGATTACAGAAACATTACAATAATGTCTTGCTTTCACTTCACTTATAACGAAGCATCTTAATTTCTAGAAAATTTTATCTGAAGAATTAAAAAGTTAGAAAAAGTGTACATATTTTACAGTACTGGAAAGTAACAGTATTTAATGCCAGTGCAAAGTAGGTCTGCAATACTCACAGCATGTTTCATGAAGAAAGCTTTGACTGTGGGCTGGAAAATTCAGTAAAGGAATGCAAACCATTCTATGAACTGGGTATAGTAAGAATTCATGTACATGCTTGAATCCAAAAGGATTACTCATTTTTGGCATATAATCACTTTTGGAATGAGGATGTGCCTAAGTGACATGCTTGACTTTTTGTGAGAGCAGAACTTACTCTTCAAGCAAACAAGCGGAGGTACAACAGCATATACATGAAAACAAGAGGAAAACCCTAATTTATCAAAAGAACAAAATGAAGAGACGCATTCCCTGTGAAGGGTAGAGGGGAAGGAAGACAGAGTACTCAAATCTGAGATGCCCTGTTCATCCTTCTTCACAAATGTAGCTTTTCTACGTAGTTTCATATTCTGATGCTGAGCCAGTCGATCTTCAGATAAAATTGTATTTGAAAAACAAATTATACATATAATCTAGTGACAGGGGATGGGGGTTCATGGAAAAAAGAAAAAAGCAACAGAACACATTTTTACTAGAAGGCATTAAGTCTCACAGAAATGAAAAAAACAAATCTAACAAATTTAATATTAAGATATGCCCTATAAAGAGAATCAAGTAAAACTGCTTCATGACCTTTCTAAAAAACAGCCAAGGAAAAAAGTAGCTTTTTGAAAGGAGTAACATTTTGACTGTGCCCTTCTACTCCACTGCTTAACCACAACACAAGAATGTCCACACCAAGGTATCAAGCTATCTATCCTGTTTCTGAAAATACAGCACACTCTTAGTGCAGTAGACACATTCAGTTAGGGAACACAGGCCACTGTCACTCTGGAACAACTACTCTTCTGCTACGCATCTGTAAAAAATTAATAATAACCCTCCCCCAAACATCTACTGTTCTATAACCAGATCAGAAACAAGGATTAAAAACAAGTTTAAAACGAAGCACTCTCTTTCTTAGCCAGTGGAAAATAATGTTTCTCATTAATCACACAGATAAATACAATCAAAATGGTACATATTTAACAACAAACCTTTTCAGTATTATTTGAAGAGTCTGACTAGTAGCCATTGGGTTTTGAATATCACTGGCATTTGACACAAGAAATATTTCAATGGCCAACAGCATCTCAACCTCAGACAGGTAAGATGGAATCATCAAACATTTGTGATATACATTTCCCTGCAGTGGTGGGTAGCAACCCATTGATAATGCACCTAGGAATAAATGCAAAAGCGGAAGAATTAGGATCACCAATACTGTTATCTTTGTTCTGTGGCTAAGAACATGGTAAAAAACTCAGTAAAATCCATTGAGTTTGATATTTCACCTGTGAAATGGCCTGATTTGAGAACACAGCATGTAGTCATTCGAAGTATTCACTGTTGTAAAAAGTTATTTATCAATGAATATTATCAGCGATTATCACAAAGCTGTCAGGAACCTGGGGACTCCAAGTGCATAATAATGCAACTGCAATTGAGGATAGGTCAGACAGCTTTATTAACTACGATCACAGTGAGAGGACATTTCAACACCATATCCCCCTTTGTTCCCCTGGTCTTCTGCAAGTGATCCCAGAGACCCACAAAAAAAAAATTTATGTGACACTACAGAGAGCTGGTTCTTGGTGGATCCTATCAGAGTGGCACACCCAGTACTATCTTAGCTCAGAAGCAGGGAGTTGAAAACAATCAGAGGTCCTTAGCTTTTAGTCAAAAGGAGTTTTGTTTTAGTAGGCTAAACTTCTTAGCCAGATCCCCTCATGAGTACAGGCTGAAGGGAGCTGGGGTTGCTCAGCCCAGAGAAGAGAAGGCTGTCCAGAGACACCTTACAGCAGCCTTCCAGTACTTAAAGGGGGCCTACAGAAAAGGTGGGGAGGGGCTCATTACCATGGAGAGAAGTGACAGGGTGAGGGATAAGGGCTTTAAACTGAAACTGTGAGAGTGGTGAGACACTGGAACAGGTTGCCCAGAGAAGCTGGGGATGCCCCCTCCCTGGAAGTGCACAAGGTCAGGTGGATGGGGCTTTGAGCAAGCTGGGAGGTGTCCCTGCCCATGCCAGGGGGGTTTAGACTAGATGATTTTTAAGGTTCCTTTCAACCCAAACCATTCTATGATGATTAATAATTTTACGACCACATCTCTAAACAGAAGTATAAAGAAACCTAATTTGCCTAGATGAAAAAGTGAAGATGATGCACTTTTTAACCATTTCAGAGTTTTCAAATTCTGAAATTGTGTGTAAAAAATTAATTTTATCAGAATTACATTTATTTCATGCCAGGTAGTATAATCTGCTTCATATTCCCAACTGTCACTATTTCCTGATAAACATTTTGGTTACAAATAAATTCCTGATATTGACACAGAAAGTACCATTTTCTTACAAATCATACTCTTACCTATTTCTTCCCAACACACGGAACTCTTACAAGCATATGTTATCCAAAAAACATAACGGAAGGATATTGTTTAAGAAGCAACTTACTTTTGTAATAGGTCCTAGCTTTAGACCACAAAGAACTTCTTCCCAAAGCAGTGATTAATCTTCTAAGTAAAAAAAAATCAATAGCTATGTTTTTTGAAAGCAGGAAATCTACGGCAGAACATGAGACCCCAAGGTTCTTGCTCTCAAAACAGGCATTTATCAGCTTGTTAAAAAGGCATCTGTACTGGGAAACATCTACAGTACCTGAAATGATATGAAGAATATTAACTACTGAATTAAGTCAAATGCAAATCTAATTAAGACTCTATTCTCAAACACCTAAATCAGGACTCTTGCTTCTGTCTGCAAAATGGAACAAAGTTGAGATAACTTATGACCATGTTTTATTCAATTACAGTCTTTTTGTACAGTTAGTTCAGTCACCTTGTGAAAGGTCCAAGTAATGCTCTTATACTGAACTGATCAATTCCTCTCAACTGTCCCCCTTCTCGGCAGGGCTGAGAAGTCTTGTACCCACCTTACGCCTCAAAGGACTAGATCCTTTTAGGATTCTCTAAGCAGATGGTCTTCCAACTAAGCTCTCCTAACATACCTAAAAGCACACACTGACAATAGGAATTCCTACACACTGGAATCAGATGAGCTTTCCTCAGTGGAGCCTAAGTAACTACATCTCATCTTGAAGTACACATCCAAAATTTGTCAGATAAATTGAGCCCAAAAGAGCACTCAGTTCCTGGTACGCAGAAGCAGCAGCCTAGGTCAGCTAGCTCAGTTAGAGAAAAAAACCCCAATGCATTTATCTGAAGTTAAAATTAATCACCCCAATTATATCCCTATTTTATCTTACTGTATAGACTGTGTATGATCCTTAAAAATTTCGTGGGTCTTTCCTGTTGTCCCATATAACTGAGCCAACTGGAAAAAGATGAGGATAGGTGTCTAAACTCTGTGTGTGAGCATGTACACGCATGTGTGTGTGTCTGTGTGTGTGTGAGCGTGCAGCAAGAGCTGCAGAGTACAATATGCATTTTAATTGATGCTACAGCCTTTGAAAAACAAAAACCCAACCAAACAATAGGCTTGTCTTTTTCTTTACTTACCAGAATTATTTTGAAAACCTGGTAAATTCTGCAGAATTTCAAATGCCTGCCTGTATGAACTCTTCCTCAAGTATTTGTGCACTAGTGTGCATAACAAGTTATGTCGATTGAGGATGTCCATTTTATTACAGGGCCACAAGGGTGTGTTTGCAGTCCACTCTGACTCTGTGGCAAACAACAGCACAGTGTTATTTTTATGAGCTGAAGCTGCTGGACACCGAGACTTTTGGCCATTAAGAATATACGGTAAAATGCAGCAGGAAACAAACCTCAGTGTTTCACAGAAAATGCAGATCTAGTTATTAATAGTTCATCCTTACCACCAATACTTCTCAGATAGAACCTTTATATTATAAATAACCCCTTTTATTAAATATCATGGTAGTAAAATGGGCTGTCAGAGGGCATATATAAAATGTCTATATATAGATAAGTATATATCTATGTACACAGATAAAATTGAATACCAAATTTTAGATCCTCAATATTACTTTAGAGAATACCTTTTATTCTTGTTCATACTTCAGAGTTTATTCTCTTTTCAAATCAGAATTCCAAAAAGCCAGTAATTATGCATTATTTAATTGCAGAAACATGGTACTATGCTAAAGCTAAACGTCAATACTGTGAGGGGTAAAGAAACCCTGCATTGTTCCAAGCCTGAACATTTTTTGACACTGAGTATCTTCAGTCTCAAAGGAAATCCACATGGGGCAAGGTCGCTTTCCAAGCTGCACCCCTCCCTTATTATGGTAGGATTTAAGTAGAATGGTATTGATGGCATACTGCTGTGAAAACTTTGCTGAAAAAAAATTTGGTATTACTAATAATATTTCTTACACATATCGAGCAGAATACTAATCAGTAAGATGGATCACATTTTATTTTTGTTTTCCCGTATTAACTTTAATAACACAGACCAGCTTGCAACTTTTATCTGAAATCTGTCACAGAAGGGGACTGTTCAACTTTTAAGTAAAAGCTCATTCTTCTTATATGACAAGCTTACCTCTCAATACCCATGTTGCTCCATCCAAACTTCCAGTTTTAAGAAAAATTTCTGCAGCTTTATTAACAATCTGACATCTTGATGCTAACCTCTCTACACCTGTAAGTCCTTTCAGGACTGTAAATTGTATCTGTAGCTCATGCAATTTATCCAAAACCTTCCTTCCCTAGCATAAGAGGGAAAAGGGAAAGGGGGAAGCAAAGGCATCAGTGAACACAGAGTATATTTACACAAAATATAGCAGATGTAATTTGGTGGTAGATTTATTGGCATCAGTTGAGTTATCTAAACTGAGCTGAGGAAAAAAAAAACCAGTAAAATTTCTAAGTAAGGTTTTTTTTCCTACTGTGTAGACAAAAAACCTCCTCCAATCCATTGTTGAGCAGTTCCCAGTACACTATTCCTCATAACATTATTTCTGTTATAAAATGTTCCTATACAGTATTTTAATATACTTTGTAATTAATTTGGTTTTGCTTTAGTGTATTAATAATTTTACTATTTTGATTCCATTCAGCACTACACAACATATAAAATTCTAGAAAGATCATACAAAGATTTCATTTGGCAGCAGAGACATATTTGTTAAAATGAAGTAATTACTGCAGCATAAGCCAAATAAAACACTTCCTAGTTGTACTCAGCAGAACAGTAAGGTGGAAAAAGCTGTGTCTGTCTGGCCAGCAATATAACAACCAAGAACTTTATCATTATACTCCAGGTTGATATTTAGACTGGTTTCCCACAGAAGCTTCCTCTTAACAACTGTTTGGTTGGCTGTTGCAGTCAAAGAAGGAAGGAAGGTAGCAGTTTCAAAGGTAATTAAGACCTGACCAATCTAAAAAAAGATGATGATCAAGTCAAGGTGGGATATCAAATTAATGATGCTAGCAAGGCAAGGACAGGCAGGATTCGGCACTTGTCCTGTTTGGCTGCACCCTGCTGCTCAAGCAGCACGAATGAAACTTCAAATTAGACAAGTTTCAGCTCTTGCTTAGTAGGTACATCAGTGAGGAGCTGACTTATGCAAAATTGTGGTCGTGTGTGCACAGTGTGGTGGCAGAACAAGGGTGGTGGAGGTAAAGAGAAAGGGAGGTTTAGGAGAATAGAGAAGTTGACAGAAAATGAAACTTCCTTATTAAGAAGGTCATTTTCTGAAAATGCTTTAAGCATATGCACATACATACTGTGTACTGGCATATGTGCAAAACTGGAGACTTGAAGGCCTACAATATCTGCAGTGGTTCATCTCAGCATAACCTATACAAAAACAGTAACTACATCACGGCAGTTAACATTTAAGGTGTAAAGAACCCATTCAACTGTAGATGTGTGTGGCTGAAGGGAAAAAACCACACACCAGAAAGACTCAGGTGAAACTTTAACAGCAAAATAGAAACTTGAAATCCAAGTGCAAACCAGGGACAATACAAAAAATTAAAGAGGATCTGCATCTATTCTATCCTCCTAGCCAGAGGAAGGGCCACTAAGAAGTGGGTCTTTCTATAAAGATGGAAAGCATGCAGCTATAAGTTACAAGTGATCTATAAAAGTGGGACATTCAATTAAAATGCAGTTGTGGAATGAGATCCTTAACTGGACAAGAACCTCTGACCAATACTCTGAAGTAATAAAAGGTTGGGTGAAAATAAAACATAGCAAAGGAAATAGCTGAAATAGGAAGTGGATGAAGTAGTTGCCAAAGGAACATTAATGTTGCAGGATTCTCTACAAGCAAATATCCAGAAAGGGGTCTAGCATTGCTTGAAGAGCTATCTCCATGGAGGACCTATTCACATGTTTCAAATCAGCATGTTTTTTTCAAAGTACATCTGTTTTATGACCTTTGCTTAGCTCTTACAAAGAATATTCTCTTCAGGACCAAGCGGCAGACATATGTTACCCCTGAGAGCCACAAAGCATCAAAGCTGTGTGGTAAAGAGATTTGACATTCGTGAAGGGAAAGTGACCTGAAAAGCACATCTAGGGCTTTAGGCAGTCCAGTATATTCATAAAATGGCATAGGGTATGTCCTAAAGCTAAAATTACTTTGGGCACAGCAGGAAGAACAAATCCATCACTACCTCATTGTCTTGGCCACTTTCTGGAAGAAAAAGACACGGGATCAAGCAGAACAGTCCATAGCCACAGGATTAGGGATTTACCAGATACACATAATGGAATGATGAAACTGACTGGAGAGAGGTAGGAATGATAGTTGTAATTTATCCCTGAAGCAGAGATCAACTTGGGATCTGCCAGTTCTGATAAAAATCAGAGCACAGCCTCATTCACACTCTCAGATGGTCAAGACAGGCTATCTACAAGGCTGTTTGAGGATCCTGGTGAGCAGTCTGTTGAGAGGTGGGTTTGATACCTAACACAACATTGTCTAAGAAGAGATGATCTTTTGCACTAGACAGGAGAAAAATCATAGTATTTTAAGAGCTGTCTACTTAGTAGCTCATGTTATGCAAGATAAACACTACACGTGCTTTTGACACCTTGCATCTATGAAATTAGGACCTGAAGATGAATCTCCTTGGAATATGAGAGGTCCTGCAACCCAAATACCAGGATCTCCCTTAGGATGGATCTGGAAAACAGCTGAAATGTATGAAGGCATTTCCCTAAAAACACTAAGTATGTTGTCTGCTGAAGAAGATGGACAAAACCCAAGCCAAACTAAGTGCTTTGATGGGCCTGTGAGCACTGACCATTCCTTAGTGACCAAAATTAAAGACTACCTCTTCTATGGCCAGGAATATCTTAACTGTTCTAACTGGTGAGTTTTGTGGAACCGAAGTGATTTTAAAAGTTCTAGTGCAGCATTACAAAAGTGCTAATGCAAGGACTCTCTCTCCTTCCCTTTATTCCTGAACAGTACCACACTGTGCTGCATGCAGCTTGCTTGGGACCTGCTAAAGACAATTCAACTCAGTCAGCTGATGCTAAAAAAAATGATTCATGAAAGGGGGTATACTGCCTCTAGACTAAGCACATCTGTCTCCTGGGACTTGGGCTGACTCTGGAAACAGACTGAGCAGTGCACAGGTTTTACATAATAGAATTCCTGAAGGTCATACCCTAAAGACAATAGTACAAGAGATTTTAATCCTTTGATGCAAACTAGAAAGGGTTCCTCTGCAATAATTCACAAAAACCCAACCCCAAGAGACAAAAGGAGACAAGAAGAGCTTGCTTTTGTTCATAAAAATACATGCTGGAAATCATCTTGTATGGGCTGAGGAACATCCCAGTACAGCATCATTATTATTTGTAAGGATCAGGCTCACTGACACAAAAGTAAGTTGAGAATGTTATCACTGACAAAAATATACTCAAAACTCATTAGTACTTTATATTATTTCTTATGTTGTCATGGGTCAGGTTGCACTGTACAGGAGATCCAGCTTGGTATACACTGCTTCCTTCCAGGAAGTAAAAAAAAAAAAAAAATTAACATTAAAACAGATTTTGCTGCAGTAAACTTACAATCAATCCCGCACGAGGCCTAAAGAGTGTAAAACATCCAGTGAAAGGTTTAGTCTCCTAACCCTTTGTTATATTTGACAGCAAAGAAAAGATTGTAAAATTTGGGGGGGGGGGTTGTTTTGTTCAGTCTCCAAGATTCATACAACTTGGAACCCAAGAAAAGCACTCCTTCTGGGGAAGAAGTTCTGGGGAATGACCAGTTCACCAAGTGCAGCAGCAGCCTTTCAATGCTTCTCTACTGTCTTCCTGGCCTTATTCATTCCATATAAGGTCAGGTTCAGAAGCATTAGTGCAGGAAAGGGCCTACTCAAACTTGTGCAAATATTGCTTGAATTGGGAGGTCTCAGAACACAGCAGTACTGCCAGATGGAAGAAAGTGGCATTTCTGGGAAATAACCCCATCAGCACCTTGCCCCAGAATGTCAGGAAGACCTGTATCCTAATCCAGATTCATCCTTAGCTCAGAAAAGTCAAAAGCTGAACCATCAAGTTTTGAGGTTGCAAGACAAAGTTATGATGGCTTCCACAGAAGACTACTGCTCAGAAAGGCACAATAAAATGCTCAGATCCAGCTGGACAATTAAGAAACATTGAGATGATGGGGAGGTAGGTCACACATCCAGCCATGCAACTAGAGAAACACAGTTTAACATGTAGAATTGACTCATTCTTTCTCTTCTAGTCAAGTTCCTGTAGTCCACTATACCTTTATCCATTGCAGTACTCTGTGATAAGAGTACATTACACTGATGCCAGTCCTTCCAATGAAAATTCTGTCTTCATTATGTTGTGAATTTTGTATTACTGGAAAAAAAACAACCCAGTCATTTCAAAAATATTAAATATACTTTCCGAAAATTTTTGCTATTAAAAGTAGTTAGTAACTTCCTAATTACAGAAGTGAGTAATTACAAATTTTTCCAGCCATACTATACAATCACTTTGGAAGCACTGCTGGCATTCTAGAGCAGTGGTCTCTGAAATGGGGTGAAAAGCATTTCTTGCATCTTAATTTTACCTGCATCAGCAAAATCACAAAAAGGAACTCCTGGTCTGTCCGTCTCGGAATCTCCGGTCAGTATTTCAGCAATACACAAAGACAATTTCTGAAGATCATCAGAGTGTTCACATCCATTTCTTGCATTAACATACAAAGCTCCCAGCTTGGTCCAATCACTTTTTTCCTTGCAATGCTGCAGAGAAGGCAAGGATAAATGTAAGTGCATCTGCTTTCAGAATACCAAACAGAAAATATATTGAAATTCAGGAGATACACCTGGGATAGACTTACAGCAGAAAAAAAGATGCAGATGATATGCTGCTGCCAAGAACCTCCATTTTCAATATGGCACAGTTACACGCTCCCTAACTTGTGTGGATTGCTAATCACTTTTGTCCCTCAGAAAATTAAAATCCTTTTTCCATTTATGTCATGACCCCAACTGGGGAAACTCACAACTTATTCATCCTATTTAAGAACTGGCATCCATCCATTATTTTACTTTTTGGGTTTTTTTCCATGATGCACGCCAAATTGATGGTTATTTTCTGTATGAATTAGTCTTTTGCTTGCCAGATCACTTGATGGCTTTGCTGTTAAAGGAGTAAAAAAACATCAGTCCTGGTTCTTCCCTTCTTAAATTCTGGTCTCAGGATCTGTGCAGTAAGTGTGGTAATTGCACGCTGTATTATAATTGTGAGTAATGGGCCAATGCCAATGGCATGAGATTCAGCAAGGCCAAGTGCCAGGTCCTGCATTTGGGTTACAACAACGCCCTACAACACTACAGGCTTGAGGAGGAGCGGCTGGAAAACTGCCCGATGTAGAAGGACCTGGGGGTGTTCCCTGACAGCTGGCTGAATATGAGCCAGCAGTCTGCCCAGGTGGCCCAGAAGGCCAACAGCATCCTGGCCTGTATCAGAAACAGCGTGGCCAGCAGGACTAGGGAAGTGATTGTTCCACTGTTCTCAGCACTGCTGAGGCTGCACCTTGAACACTGTGTTCAGTTTTGGGCCCCTCACTATAAGAAGGACATTGAGGTGCTCGAGTGTGTCCAAAGAAGTATGACAGCTGGTGAAGAGTCTAGAGAACAAGTCTTATTAGCAGCAGCTGAAGGAACTGGGGTTGTTTCATCTGGAGAAGAGGAGGCTGAGGGGAGACCTTTTCACTCTGTAAAACTACCTGAAAGAAGGTTGTAGAGAGGTGGGGGTCGGTCTCTTCTGCTAAGTAACAAGCGATAAGACAAGAGGAAATGGCCTCAAATTGAGCCAAGTGAGATTTAGGTTGGACGTTAGGAAAAACTTCTTCACTGTAAGGGTTGCTAAGCAGTGGAACGGGCTGCCCCGGGAAGTGGTGGAGTCACCATCCCTTGAGGTATTTAGAAGACACACAGATGAGGATCTCAGAGACATAGTTTAGTGCTGGAATTGACAGTGTCAGGTTAATGGTTGGACTCTAACTTAAAGGTCTTTTCCAACTGAAATGATTCTATGATTCTCTAATAAGTAATCTGCCCTTGAATATGAAAGATGCAAGTGTCCATTACCAAATTTTTAATAATATTTTCTTATTCTTTAAAATAGTTGTTAATGTTGTCAATTACATGCTTTTACAATTGTTTCTTTATATACTAGAGATTAATTATATCTGCTAAATAACATATCAAATAATATTTCTGGTGACAAATGATGTACTACTACCAATTACAAGCACAACAAATGTAAAGCATAGGAAATAATTGCTTAAAGCTGTAAAATCTTTGAATTAGATGCAAAACCAAGATAAAACTACAAGTGTGTAAATTAAAACACTGGCATCACAGAAAAGCCAAAGACAGTTTTTCCCTGCACGTTAATCTTTCCCAAACGTGTCTTAGCATAAAAATATTTTATCATAATCTCAATATACTTAACAATAAAGCCCACTAATTTTAAATGATGTCGGAATTGCTACTTCTTGTAGTTTAAAAGAATTCATGGTTTAAATATTCCAAGAGGCTTGAAGAATATATGTACTTCACCTGAATTTCAGACACTGCCAAGTTGAAGTCAAAAAGCCAGTTTTTTCCAAAATGTCTTTCCTGAAATCTTCCGTAAGTAAAAAAAAAATAAAATTAATACTTCATTTTAACACATCTTCTTTAACTCAAATATGCTCTAGCAGAAAGTGATCAACAAATTATCATATATGAGCTAGAAACTGGTGCAATTTTAAAATTCTATTTACTGCACACTATGCAAACTGGACACTGTAAATGGACATTTACAATCACGCCAAATGATGTCAATACATCTACCAAGCAAATAACTGAGCAGAGCTATTTTCACAGAAAATACTCCCTTGTCTCACTAGACATGTAAGTAAAAAAGTATAAGATTTGTAATCCAATAAGTAAATGCAGAAATGTAAAGTATTTATTTTTGATATAAAGATTAAAAAAAAAAAAGCAGCTAATTACATGAAAGTGCTATTCAGCTTCAAATACCTAGCACCATAATACTTTATTCTCATGCCAGCAAGGAAGCAATGGATACATCTCCCCAGTGCAATGCTATTGTGTGGAGATCCATAACCTACACGTGAATGAGCTAACACATGGAGTTGGAAGTCTCACAGCTGCTCAGTCTTCACAGATACAGAAGTCTCTATGTATGTGCTGAAAACACATACTGATGCAACCTGAAAGGGTTCATTCCTTTGTGGATCAGAGTCCTGATCTGAAAACTGATAAAAATTATCTCCAACGTGTGGTTAAAAAAAAAGATACATAGCTGAAATGAACTCGATGGGAAAAGTACGAAAAGCATCAAACAATTTCTATAGTGCTTTCACTTGAAACAGTGACAGCTTGCTTTCACACAGTAGATGCTACCTGTGTGGTTTCCTCTAAGAATCAAAGGTTGGTTTATGAATTGCAAATTTAGTTTCTCAATTTGTGTGTGCATGTATAATGCAGATTATGGGAGAAAAAATAAAAAAACCATCACAATCTTGTGCAAGTGCTAGGGAGACATCCACAGTTTTGGAAACAATTTGGGCTGTGATTTCATATTTTACACAGCATAACCCAGCAGTACTTAAAAAATGACCCTGCTCCCTAGTTGTGTTGGCACAAGTATTTATGCAATCACACACTAAGTGAAACTAGAAAACCACTTCAGATTATAACTTATTCTCTTATTCCCTTTTACTGCTTGCTTCCGCAGGCCTAAATGGTGTATTAAATCATTATGTTTCTAATTTTACTACAATTTTATAAACTTGTAGCATAGCTGGAAACAGACTGTACAGTAATGATCAAATATGGAAAAAACTTCAGAACTTTCATCAGAATCTGAATTTTGACTTAAAAATCCTTGATCTTTCAAGCACAGCAAATTGTCAGCACTTTAAAATACAACTAGGCATGATATGGTATTATTTACATCCAAAACACTAAATTAGCATTTTCTAATTGCCTTTCAAAGTTTTTACAAAAAAAAATATAAAAATAGAACCTGAAGAAGGAATGAGACAGATATAATTCTAAAACAGTTCCTTAAAGACATACCTGGATTTTATATTCAAAACAATATTTAATTCCTGACTGGAAACTTGCAATTGGTGAAGGAACTTAATAATACAGTCAAAATGTTCAAATTCAAGGAACAAACCAGCATCAATGAGCTGTAATATCAAACAGGGGAAGAAAAGTAAGCACACAAAAAACTGTCATCACTTCTGTATTTCCAGAGGCAAATGGTGGGGAAAAACACGTCATAGAGAATGTCAGTTAAATAAATAAGGGATAAACATAAACCCACACCAAAAATTCAGCTAGTCACAATAAAACTTTCATATTTTTCAGCACTATTTTTTAAAAGTGATATGTTTGAGTTTTAAAACAGGCAAGGTATTTCAGAAATTTCACCAAGTAGCAGCAGTACAATCACACACATACCTTACAAAAGGTACTGATTAACGTAGGCAGAGCGTCTCTTATGTTCAAAGAAGCCACACACTCAAAAACTTTCAGAAGAACATCTACAGCTGGCTAATTCAGGCAAAGAAGCACAATCAGTTTTGCAACTCTGTTCAATTAGGAAGCTTAAAGGTTTTTATAATAGGAACTTTTGAATTGCTCTTCCCCCCCGCCCCCCCCCCACCACTATCGGAGTAGCAGAGGAAAACCCAACATTACTACAAATGGCATAGTACTAAAAAAACGAAGAAACTGCAGATCAAAGATTTAAAAAATATGACAAGGTCACCTACCAGTGTATTGATTTGTACAGTTACATTCAATATCTGGAATACCTCCTGCAACAAACAGTTCTTGAGCAAAGAAATAAGAAGATCATTCAGCACTTGCAAAGCAAAATCCACACCTGGAGTAACTTCTCTGTAATATTTCACAAATATTTCGACTGAAAAAGCAATTAAATTAATTTCACTTTGGGGTAACTGATACTAACTGTCTCAGCAAGTTATTTCCTTAAATTTCAAATGCAGTGTAACAATCCTTAATTATCCAGGATATTATGGGACAGGGATATGGAGAAAAATGGGTGAAAGGAACCAGTCTAAATACAGTGTTAACCTTACTAGACCCAGACTGACTATTCTGAAACATCTCATGTCATTGAGCTGAACACCATAAACCCTGTAGGTTTCAAGAAAGCCTATCTGATTTGGTGCAGCACAAGAAAAATGCACAAAACAAGGTTAGATTTGCTAAGTGCATCAAGCTAGTAAGGCAGTAAGTACTGTAGCCTGCTGGTACCCAGTATGATCTGCATTATAATGCTCGGTATTTTAGCATGGGAACATCACTACACAGGATGCAACTGGATCTATGTTCACACTGTGCTACAATCTAGTAAGCTTTCAAAAGCTTAACAGGACGGGTAGAAAAGGAATGACTGTCCAGAGGAAAATTTAACCCTTTCTCACCGAACTCAAAAGCTCAGATGGATCTGAATCAACTACAGTACCTAAAATGTGTTAATCATAATTGTTTGCATTCATGGTGATGTAAAAGGACTGTCTGGGTGCTGTATCAGCACTTCATTTTAAAAGCTTACCTCTAAAGTTTTTGATTTGTGACGTTTGGCCAGGGTGTTCCAAAGTGCCTTAACAAAATTTTGGTTGTGTTAAAGCTCCTCCTCACCCCTGTTACTCATTTCTACTCTCAAGTATAGTTCCACTCAGGCTAAGTTCATTTTCCATAGAAGTAAGATTTATAACAACCTCCTGAGATAACTGTGTATGCAAATATCTAGCCTCAGTGGGAAGCTGGAACATAAAAACCACTGGATTGGATGTATTCCTTCAAAATCAGAACTTTTTATTCACTGTTGAAGTGGCACCTATTTCTCTCCTGATATTTAATTTGCTTTAAATAAGCTAAGTATCAAAGAGACATTAAAAACTACTCATATATCATACCTGCACGTTTTAGAAGGCCTGATTCTTTGATACTAATGTACGTCCTAAGGATTGCCATACAAACCTAGAAAAAGAGGAAAAAAATCCATAGTAAAATGTTACCTCAGTTTATGCCAAACAAAAGAATTACCAACAAACACAAGTTCTATATGGAAACGATGTTTATGTTGCTTCTATTTAACCCATACACAGTGACAAATGGTATAAGAAGGCAATTGGATCTGTAGGCAAAGGCACTGTCGAAAGGATAGCAAATCAAATAGAAAAATAATTTTGATGAAATGTTTGGGAAAGGAGCTGCAACACAACTGCATGTGTATGTATAAACTCATAGCAAACAGAAAAAAAAGAATCTGAAAATATAGCTACTTTGGAATCAGTATAAATATAGCAGAGAAGAGGGAAACAGAAGGGAAACAGAAATGTGAAAGTGAAAACGTGATAAACAAAAGTATCACCAGCTAAGAAGTCAAAATCATCTAGAAATGAAGTTGGTAACACTGATCATCACAAAGAATACTCATAATGGCACAGAAGAGAAAATAAAAATAGATTTAATGTGATTTAATGAACCATTTCATCCCAGATCCACTTGATGAACAAAAAAAATTTTAAAAATCCACATCTAGATATTTTCATGTTATTTGGTATTGGAACATTCTTGTCCTAACATCCTAAGCTGTCAGCTTGTGTAAAATATGCATTTTGCTCCATCTCTGCAAATGAAGAAATAGACTACTGAGATTAAATCTTAGCACTCAAAGATAGGAAAAAACCCCACCCACCATTTGAAATACCCTTTGTCACTTCTGGAACATTTACAGTCTCTCTGTGTAACAATGTAAATGGGTCATATTTAATACCATTTTATGAAATAATGAAAAAAAATCAAAAGATAGAAACTGCCTTAAATTACTCATGTTATTATGGAATTGAATCAGGTTTATTTTTACATGCAGCTTCACAATTAGACAGGATCTATTCATGGAGTTTGTTACAGCAAATGAATTACCATCAAATCAGAAGATATTGGCTTGTGGCCGAGGTATATTTCTTTTTTTTTAAGCCATTAACCTCTTCAGATCATCAAGTCAAAGAACATGAAATTTATACATATAAATACGTGAATATAAATAAAACTTATTGTTTTTATTTTGAACCAGTGTCATAACGTTGTTGAATTATAGTTTTAGTTTTCAGAAAATCATATAGGATCTTTAACCATTAATATATATATATATGCAGTGTCACCTGAGAAGGAGTTAACTCATTTAATCCAACTCTACAATCCCAGGTGGTTGAGGGCATTTCCAAAACAAACTTTAGCACATGCTTACAGTATGTAAATGAGTTTGCTTTCCATTGGAATCTGTTTTCCTCCTTCTTTGGACTGACTCCTAAATAAGCCAAGACTGCATCTGGAGCACCGACTGTTGCAAGTATTAGTGAAATGGCTTGCAAAATCCACTTATAGTAGTCTTTAATCATGGGACATGTCACATGACTTTCATAAAAGAAACTAAATGTGTTATTCATTTACAGCTTCTAGGAGGCTTCAGTTAATTTAGGAGTTGAATTTTTTTAAAAGGTGTAATTGAACCTACAGACCACATAAAAATGGGAGAATCTCTAAGTCTTCAGTTAACCATAATAAATTTTGAATGAGAGAGACAACTCCCATTTTCAAAAGGTAGTATCTATCACACTATTCTGTCACCTATCAGTTGGTTCCACAACTCATTTAACATGATAATTTAACAAAAACCATAATAAAGTGCTGTGTATTTTACATAAGTAACCGACTGCCCAGTAAAACACAGTTCCACTACAGTAACACAGATGTGCTTAAATCAGAAGAACAAGCACCAGAATTTATTCAATTCTTCAGCATCTCCCAGTCAGTGTGCACTCTTATGTTTAATAAGGGGGAAAACCCTGTGCTACAGCTCTTCCCTCAGTGACATCAAAACCAGGATCCTTTTTACAAGCAATTCTGTTTATGAACCCTGTGGCATCTTTGAGACACGCTGCGTATTAAATGTGGTTGAAAATGACCAATAGGTACAAAGATCATTCAAAGGCTGTTGGAGACAGCAATAGAAGGATAGTGCAACTTTAAGTCTCATTTCTTTAAAAAGCCAGATTAAAAAACAAAACTCAAAACAGAAGCATACACCCAAGGCCCTGAACTTGCAAGACAACATTAATGAAGAGACAAAACTTCATATTTTATATCCTGTTTCTTTCCAGTTAGAGGTTCACAGGCTCAAGGAAAAAAAAGAGCAAGAAGTCACAAAAAGTAAACATTTCTTTAGTGGATATGAGTCCAAAAGAGTTAGTAAGTACGTGCACAAAGCTAAAATAAAATCAGAGAAATACAGTTTGTATTTAAACCATGTAGTTAACTGTGCAATCATTATCTGTGCTACAGCCTGAAGTGTCATTCAGGGCAAACTGAATTTCCTGTAATTTCAATTTACGCCCACTGTCTCTTGTCCTCTCACTGGGCACCACTGGGAAGAGTCTGGCTTCATCTTCTTTACCCACTCCATCCCATCAGATACTGATACACACTGTGAAGACCCATGTCCTGCCTCCCACCTTTTAAATACTTTGGGGAGTACTTAAAACACAGTCTTAATAGTTTGTTTACTTTGGCTAATACAAAAGAGATTTCACTGTTTGAAATGAACAGCATCTTTAAAAAAACCCACAAATAAATCTTGTGAGACCTGATGAGGACGAGTTTTGGTATTTGTCATTGTTTTAACATTTTTGTTTGCTTCCAAGTCACTTCCAGAACCACTAAAGTCAATTCCAGAATCTTATTACATAACAGCACAATTAACTCTTCTTGCATAACTCTTTGTTAAATAGTTGGAAAACATCTGCTTCCTTCATTGGAGAAGTATTTTTACTTGCAGATATTATGAGAATTGTTGCTCCGTTTAAGGAGATTACAGCATCTTTAAACAAACACGCCTCTGTTGCACAAACCTTGCAGAAAATGACATACCATAGGTAACTTCTGACTTGAAGAACACACACAAACTCTGGCTTTGCTTACAAGTCTCTGATGCCTGGGATAGAAATGTACCAATGTCCCCAATCTACTACTCTGTATTCATACAGCCTAATTCTTGCTCTTTTAAGAAGTCTGTTAGTTCAAACTTTCACCATTTTTTAAAAAAAGAACTTTAAAAGACCTTGAGAGAGAGAATTTCTAAACATTTTTTTAAATCCACCAATTGTTGAAACTTACTCCCATTCCATATATAAATGAAAAAGATGTCATTTTGCATTTTAAAAAGTTACCATCTGTTCCTTTCTTCAATAAATCTCCTTACCTTCTCATCCCCTTGCTCAGGAACATGCCAAAACCAACATTTTGCTCTTTCACACCCACGTAAAGTCATGAAATAAAATCTGCAATATTTACGGGGCAATTCAATCATCTCAAGGATCTTCTGGACTGACTGAGAATCCTAAAAAAAAATAAAAACAAGCAGAAAAACCCCAACATATAACATTCTTTGAAAGCAAACATTCTTTTTTTTTTTTAGAATTTAAAAATATGTACCAATTATAAACAAAAGCAAAAAAATATGTGATCTACAATTAAACCTTTGAAATAACCCACATGTCTACACTGTATTTGCAGCATTTCA
This sequence comes from Actenoides lindsayi, assembly GCA_025331215.1. NCBI lineage: Eukaryota > Metazoa > Chordata > Aves > Coraciiformes > Alcedinidae > Actenoides > Actenoides lindsayi. Next base: position 24,146 of record WTSP01009754.1, read on the forward strand.
AAGCAGACCAAGATCAATTCCTTGTCATACCGTGTTAGTGTCCAACACAACAAGAATATCTCTTGAAGACCACAGACAGAGACAATGGAAGATCCACTAAAGGAGACAGACAATAAGTAGAGAGGATGAAGAAAGATGACAAACTCCTGTATGACCCTGGGTACCAGTCTGAGAATGCTGGGGCATCAATTTTCTTTCCCCTTTTCCAGTGCCCAGCATAATGAATAAAGCAGTCTGTCTGAAACATGTGAAACTTTGTCTGCTTTTCAGTTCTACAAAAACAATGAAGCAAAAAGCATTACTTGATTTTGTGCAAGCTGGAAATAGAAATCAACAAAGCTCCACTGTGAACAGCTGTCCCCTCATCATTGATTTTGTTCTCACAAATTGTATTTACTCAGTGATAACATCTACAGAGGAGTAGAAACATAAATGTACATCGATTCATAATTTCTGACTAGATATACAGAGCATCATCTGAATATCCAAAACTAAATCAGTGCCAAAGGATCAGAAATCATTATGGATTTAATAACTCACAATCACATTTTTTTCCATCTTCCATGGCTCAAAATCTCCATAATTTTGCAATGGCAGTAAAGGACATTTTCCTGAAAATCTGTAATCTAAAAATTAGGAAGAAGGCATCAAATGGATCATGTAATAAACCAAATCATACTGAAACCACTCTCATTCATTTTATTTTCCTTTATAGCTCTTTCAAGTCACAGTGATTGGTGAAAACTTGATGAATACAATCTAAAGTCAGTAATTTAAATTACAGCTTTCTTGACTGTCATAAAACTCAGACTTTACACAAACTGTAAGAGTAAGAACATGTAAATTAAAAACTTCCGTACTTTATCCAAGGTTTCTAATCTAACTTAATAATAAGAAAAAGATAATAATAAGATAAGAAAAAAAATGGAATGAAATGCTGCAGTGGAAGAAAAAAAATGCAGAAGTTTAAATTTCCAAAGGAAAAAACACAAACCATTTTATCAGTAATCTTTGCATTCCCACATCACTAGCCATAAGTTTAAACTACCTTTATTGAATTGAAATAAAACCTTTCATACTCTATGTTTCAAGCACTGCAGTATCAAGCTTAAGCCCAATACAAGTTACTGTTTTCTTAACCATGAAACTTGGTTTTAGAGCTTTAATTATTATTGGTAACAGACTTCCTTCTCTGAAAAATCAATAATGCTAATGGAAGATAAAAGTTCAAATTTTCAACTCCATAGCTAAAGAGAAACAATAGCTTTTGAATGCCTTGTTTTCTAGTGTACCCATCTAGCCCCTTGAAAGAACTGGGTATTCAAAAGGCAGGGTGCTTAGCCCTTTCTGAAAAATCATCATGATCATCCAGTGATGCATCTTCTGCTAGAGATCTGCACTAGGTACATGGTTCTTCAACTGTACGTCTTTCTAAACAGATAGGAATAGGAAGGAGAAATACAGCATAGAACAATTACATGTCTAAAAGTTACATACTGTCACATCTGCAAAATTTCATGCAGTGATGGTAGGCAATTTGGTAAATTCAGGATTAGGTAAAATATAGTGACAGGAAAAATACTGACAAAGTGGTCAACCACTAGCTGCAGAAAAATGCCATTGGGAACTAGAGCTTAGAAGTCTTTCCTCCAGATTCTTGCTGGCCCCACAGCATAGCGTTTCTGACTAGGTCATTTCAACAGTTTGTACTCTCCCTGCCAACTGATACCAAGTTTGTAGGGGAGTAGGCACTAAAGTGAAATAGCCAATACTGCCTGTACAGTTCTGAGGGAAAAAAAAAAGAAGACTGTTTTGCCCTCTTCTAGCACAGAAACTCTTGCTTTGGCAACAGTTTCACAGGATTTTAAGGAAGATTTAGAAGAAGCCTTCAGAAGGTGTATACACTTTTAAGGCCAAAGACATGAGCAATTTCAAACTACCATAGCCTAGAGACATATTTCACAGTTGCTTTTTATAGCATCTATGTTTCTTGTACTTCCTGAAAATACTGTTAAATGACATGATGATAAAATTGTTCTACAAGCTCAGACTGGCAGTATAATTTGAAACTAAGCAAGAACCTTAGCCACTGATCTCAGTTCAGGAAATCCGTATTTATAAACATCCACATTAACCAATAATTCAAAAACCATTCTGCCGCAAAGAAACAGAATGCAGTATCTATCCATAAGTAATCAACAAGTTTCTTTCTATCTTGTATGCCAAATAAAACCATGCATTTATGTAAAACTAAATGTCAGAGTTGTTACGCACAGAGATACAGAAAAGGAAATTCTGACTGCAGTTTCATTATGATTTGTCTGGCAGCAGAGATGCTTAGTAGGCACCTGTCCCAGGTGTGAAATATGCCAGGTCAAAAGGAAGTGCTACTTACTAAAACTAGGTAATTTCCTTGATCCAGTCTAGTGAATGCCTCACAAACATCTGAATTGCCATGAACAACAAGTTCTGACCTTTGGCAAGGTGGGCAAATCCCTCAGCCATGTTTTTCCAACAGATAACAACCAACCAAGAAAATCTTGCAGTCACATTCTCTGACCACAAATAAAGAAAAACAAGTTATTTGTCAAACGCGACTCCACCACAATGTGTGAAAACACTACGAGTGCAGGCATTGCTGTACCATTAAAGCCATAAATACCAACAGAGAATGATTGCTATTTGACCCTAAGAAATAGGATTCTGCTAAAAAGCCCATCCCAAAAAACTTCACTAACATATCACATGAAAGGTTGCATTTTTGCTTCTAAGTATGCAAACTCAAACAAATTCCAGCCAATGCCTTCAAGAACTGAAGAAATTCCTTAAGATTTTATAGCTAGACATATAAAAATAAATTCTGGAGGGTCATCAATACAGCATACAATACCATTTGTCTGGGGTTTCATCGCTGTAGCTTCACTGAGGACATTTACTTTTGGGGCATGCAATGGCAATCCTGATTGCAATTCACAGTTCACAAAAGCTTTGCATTTACAGTCACTGTTGGATATTAAAAAAACAAAAATTTGTTTAACCAAATTAAACAGGTGCTTCTCCCATATACTTAACACCTAAAAAGGGGGATTAAGCGTATAAAAGAGGAGAATTTCTTCAACAATTTACATAACACTTAAAAATCTTGCTGTAAATTTAAATAGCTAGCAGTCCAACAGCTTCACTTTTGTTAGTCTCATTGCCTGGTCCAATCTGATTATGATTTTAGCTGAGATTATTCTGTCCTAAAGTGTAATTACATGAAATTCAGTCAATAAGTAGAAAAGGCACCCATGAACCACTTCTGTTCTTTTCCACTATGCTGACAAAGAAGTGAAGGTGATTTCTGTCAGAAGACTGAGATGATTCTGTCACCTCCAAGGAAACATCTACTTTTCAGTAGTCTGTTATGTACTATAGCCAAAGAAGTAATCCACAAAGCTTTTGAAATTATATTTTGAAGAGCCAACTGTTTTCTTTCCTAATTGCAGACTCTACTTAGCAGAAGATTTAGGTGATTTCAAAGGGTACTCCAATTAAAAACTATTCTGACTTAAACTATTCCCAAATATGTACATTCCAGATAACTGAACTACTAAAATGGGATGTTTTCCAAAAGAAGCTACAAATATTGCTAGCAAAATAGTCGGTGATCTCATTATTACTTGTAAATAAAGCCACAAGAAAAAAAAAATTTTAAAAATCCCTTTTCATGAGATCTTCCTCCCCTCTCAATTAAGAATGTAGGTTCAGTACAAAGGACATTTCAGCCTTCTCGCCGTTTGGAGACAGAAATAAACTTGCTATCCCATATGAGGGGCACATTCTAGCTATTTAATACTTTTCATACCTAGGATAATTCAAAGCCTTCCTAAATTGCAGTCTGATTTTAATACAGTTAGAAATAAAAATGCTATGGCAGAGAAGAAAGAATTATATCTAATAAAGCCAAATTCTTCAATATAAATTTTAATTTTTTTTCTATAGTTACTTTACATATTTTCTTTCTATATTCTATATTTATGCATTGTATTGGTCTCCAGAGGGGGGAAAAAAAAATAAATCTGCAGATCTAGTTACTCAGAATTGTCAAGTTACCATGTAAATTTTTAGTTTTACTTTTCCTTGTGATGCCAGCCTCAGATCTGACACAACAGGATTTTCAGAGTAGCTTACCTGTAGGATAATATCAGCTCTTTTTCAATCTAGACATGAAACTACACACAATTTTGCCAGGAACTGTAAACTGTATAGCTCTACAATTAATTTCTTTTCTAAAAGAACAGTATCACTCGAATTAGGGTTTGCTAAATAAGAACTACGTTTCTGTACACCTCTATTGTCCTGTCAGGCTAGGACTATACTTTGCTTTTACTCTGCACAACGAAATTGAATTTATTCCATATTTTTTCTCTTCATCACATAGTAAAAATAACATAGAAGAAATGAATTAAAATGCTGACGGTGTTTCAGTAAAAACATCACATTTCATTGGTACAGTAAGTAGGGAACATCACAGGTTACATGAAGGACACAGTAGATGTACCTTTTTTCAGCTTCATCTTTTTTCTCTTGTTTAACATCAGGTACTCCAACTGCAAACCTGAACTGTGAAGACAAAATGTACTTCCAGATACAGCAAAGCACACGTTCTACACTACACACTTGAAACTGTTAGAGATCATTGGACGGTGTGATAATATAGTTCTGACTGCAAAAACTGTAATTTAGACTGTAGGGCTACTCTTACACCAAAAGGAAGTTTTTAAATGGACACACTGACATTATACTCTTTAATGTAGTGATTTTTAATTTGACAAAAGGTGATATGATTGTCATTACTTATCTCTGCTCCCACTAATAATCTCAGTAAATTTTTGTCCTACTGCTCAATTTTAACTGGACACAACAGATGTGTAGAAACCCCCCAAAGATATTCCATCAGGGTTTGTGAAAATCTGAAGCTGTACTAAGGAGAAATCTAAGGCTTTTGCTTAGCTGTGCACCTGGGAAGGAATAACCACCTGCACCAGTACAGGTTAGGGATTGAATTGCTGGAAAGCTCCACAGAGAAGAACCTGGGAGTCCTGGTGGACAAGAAGTTAATCATGAGCCAGCATTGTGCTTTTGTGGCCAAGAAGGCCAAAGGTATTCTGGGATGCATTAAGAAGAGTGTGTCTAGCAGGTCAAGGGAGGTTCTCCTCCCCCGCTACCCTGTCCTAGTGAGGCCACATATGGAGTACTATGTCCAGTTCTGGGCTCCCCAGTTCAAGAGAGACAGGGAAGTACTGGAGCAAGTCCACTAGAGAGTACTGGGCTACAAAGATTAGGGGACTGAAGCATCACTCTTATGAGGAAAGGCTGAGAGACCTAGGTCTGATTAGCATGGAGAATACTGATAAAGGATCTTATCAATGTTTACAAATAACTAAAGGGCAGGTGTCAAGAGGATGGGGCCAGTCTCTTTTCAATGGTGCCCAGTGATAGGACAAGGGGCACAGCTTAGAACGTAGGAAGTTCCACCTAAACATAAGGAAAAACTTCTTTACTGTGAGGGTGACAGAGCACTGGGCCAGGCTGCCCAGAGAGGTCATGGAAGCCCCTTCTCGGGAGACTTTCTAAACCTGTCTGGACATGTTCTGGTGCAACCTGCTCCAGATGAACCAGCTTTGGCAGGGGATTGGACTAGATTGATCTCCAGAGGTCCCTTCCAAGCCCTACCATTCTGTGACTTATTATCTAGAGGAAGAAGTCGACAGATGGTAGAAAGATCAGATAGGCAGTAAGCATGAAAATGGCTTAACAATCCCTCTGAACTTCCAGGAAGTCAGTATGTCAATGTAATGGACCTTCTGTCCAAATAATGAGCCACAGAATGATCTTCCTTGGATGCATGATGGCTGAGCAGCTTCCCAACACCCCCAACCTTCAGATACTGTACATTTAATACCAACATTTAAAACTAGGTATGTTATGCAAAAATGCTGCATACACATGGGAGTGACAGTAATTGTCATACAACTGGTAATACAGAATTACTGGAACAACTGATCTAACAGCACCTTGTTTCATTTCGAATTAGAAGATTAATTATTAGTGACAAGGTAAAAAACCCCAAATTCTGCCACGCAAAACTTACATTGACAATAGCACAGTAATCTCTGAAACGCTCATTTCTTTTTATTACAGGAAATTAAAAATTCTGTTGATAAAAAAGCATTAGGAATTAACCAGTTACATGGACTATAATTCCTAAAACTCTTTAGTGACAGGAAGCATGATTTATCAGTACCTTTTCATCCACGTCAAAACGCTGTAAAAGTTCACCTAGCTCTCTCAGTTGCCCATCTGCAACAAAGTCCTCAGTAACACTTCCCAAAGGACTGCTTCCTCTGGGGGAGTTGTGGGTTTCTATATCTTTATCTGAAAATATATAAACACATTACTTAATGTTGTTTCCCATGCTACAAGAAAACAAAAGTTTCATTTACCCAAATAATATTAACAACACTTAAGAACTCCTAGGACTTCTGGAGTATGAAATTCATACATAAAATTACTTCAGCATTAAAGCACAAACCATTTCAAATAAATATTAAACTGAATTTTCAATTAAAAAAGCTGTATGTTCAGTAATAGACCTTGCAGAACATTGCAACAAGTTTATTTATATAATATTTAATTCAGTATTTTCAAAATAAATTCAGCTAAACTTTGTTATTAAAACACAGCCAAAGGTATGCACGGCAATTTGGTAAGAGGATACAACTTAAGTCTTTGCTGGAGAAGGGGATAAGTTAATGGTAATGACACAACGCAACCCCCAACTAAATATACATAGCTCTGAGAAACTCCAAATTCCTGTAATGCATTAAACTCCACGAGAATTCAGCGTCAGGATATTTCAGCACCTTTTGCAGATGTCACAGGAAATGAGCAGAACACCTGACTGAAGCATCTGTTTATATACAACAGAAGAGGTCTGCATAGAAGATAAATTTACTATTTCATTGGATCACAAGAATGAATTGCAACTGCACTGTGTTGTCCAGACATAGCAAGAATCAGGTTACTATTGGAAAGGCTTTTATCTTATAGTCACTGGTCTCTGGTTATCAGTACTAGACATATTTGCTTGAGGACAATGTGCATAAGACTTCCACTTGAAAGATGAAGAGGATTGATGTCATCCAGAATACCTGAACTGCAGCATTTGTTGCCCTTCTTAGGACTGTGAAGCCACTGAGACAAGCAGCCATGACCTCACTACATGACACTAGACACCAAAGCAGCAATATGTCATTAATTGTCAGTAATTACCAAAGCCAGGCATTTTTCTTTTGTTGTGCACATGTCTTTTTAAAACACATCAAACATAAGTCACCATGTACCTACTAATCTAAGAGCATAACACAATCCTAAGTTTCTTGGATCTGGGAAGAACCTACTTAAACCTTTTTCTGTATTTTAAGCACCACAAAAGGACCCAAAAACTTTTAGCCTACAACTTCATTAGAGCATAAAGTAAAACAACAAACAGTCTAAGAAGATGCAGAAGTTACTAGACAGTACAGGACCTGCTCCCATGTTTGGTTTCAATCACCTCAGTACTGCAGATGTCATGGCACAGGCCCCTCTAGCTATTTACATCACTAGAGACCTGTGTATTTCCTCCCTACTCCTCCTCAGGGAACTTGTGTCTGTTGCTTAATGTCTGAGCTCTTAAACTCTCATTACCTTTTATTTTGCCTTCTGATCACCAAAACCTGGAACGTTCTCTCACCCTAACAGTCACTACTCACTCCTTTTTCTCCCAGAGGCTGCATCTGCTCAAACGACTCACTCTTTCTACACAAACATAACACACTAATATGAAAAAACCAGCACAGGAAGTACTGTCACTGAGTCTTTTCAAGCCTGCAGCAAAATCAATATATGATGGCAGAGTGCCTGATCAACAGCAAGCTTGCAAACTGACATCAGAAAGGGAAACACTGAGAACCTTCAAAACAAGTCTCAACACTCTGCCTTCTCCAGTGTGTCAGTAACGGGCTTCTGTTCAAAGTCAAAATCCTGTTCCTCCAATCTACAACTTCCATGTCAGACATGCCTTGCATAGTAAGTCTGTATGCATGCTGTAGAAAACAAATCACATTCAGATGCTGCCTAGTTGGACTGTTCTGCTTAAAATAGGAAGAAAAAACCATTAAGTCAGAAGTATCCTTCTCTAAAAAAAATCAGCAGCCTTAAAAAAAAAACTCAAAGCAAATTCAGAGGAATGGGCATAGCATCTGCAAAAAATACAAGTACAATCTGAAAAAAAATAATTTTATAAAATTCTGTCTGCTGAAGACCACAAGAGAACAACCAAGTGAGATTATGAGTCAAACTCCAAGGCAGGACAGTACTTAGTGTCTTACTATCATCTCATCAACTAGCAGAATTCCTTACCTGAAGCAGCAGAGAGATGTCAAAAAAGCAACTAATCCCCCTCCCCCCAAAAAACCAAACCACCAACAGAAAACTATTAGAGAGAAGTAAGTATTTCCTGTAAAGCTCAGGTTTGTACTATTTCAAAAGACGTCCATTTTATATGCATCAGGGAACAAATCACTGTTAAAATAAGAAGATATTACTGAAATGACAAGTTCTCATTTTACGTGGAAAGCAGAAAGCCTAGGTTTTGCCACTGAACATCTCTGTCATTAATTTCTTCTCTTGGTAACACATTCAACAAGTCTCCAGAAACTCTTACCTTTTAGCATCCAGTCACAGGAATTTGCAGTTTCATTTGACATTCCAGATTCTTTTATGGTAATGTTTCTGTTTTGAACAAAAAGTGTGTTAAGATTTCCATTTTGCACAAAAGCAAACTTAATCTAACCAGTTACATAAAGTTCTGAGTAATATTTTTAGCTATGGATAAAATCCCTTTGTGCAACACACTGTTGTAAGGCAATTCCCTCCTTTGGCTTTCATCTTTCTATCCCTACAGATATACACATAAACAAGTTAAGTAAAACCAAGATATTTAAAATCCCAACATTTGTCAGTCAAAGCTCATTATCTCAATTCACCATTGTCTAAAGTACTAAGAAGGGCAACTTTCTCTATAGCAAATTATGGAAAAATTGGGCTAATGAATCAATTTTTCAGTTTCTACAACATGTGATTTGTAGTAATTTTACATTCAAGACAAATTTGCACAACAATGAATCTCAAAGAGAGTAACAAAAACATTGATTCACAGAAAGATTCTTCTATTTTACAGATGAAATGGAAAAAAATAATTTCTCTGTAGAAAAGCTCAGAAGGTAAAAAAACCATTTAAAATATTATATATAGAATACATAAAACAACAACATCATCATCACAGATTTTGGAAGCTTATACCTGGTGAATGACACCAAGTATAATGATGGCAAGGTGCTGAGTAAGATGGGACAACAAAAACGTGCAACAATCTAGTGGAAATGAAAAAGTTCCCCAGTATGGGTAACTTGGAACTATACAAACATTCAGGCACAGGTATCTAGGTATATACACAAGATACATTCAGAAGCAGAGCTGAGTAAGTTACAGCAAGTCTGCAGAGATAAGAGGGATTTTTATTAGAGGCAGGCTTTCTGTAGGCTTATTTTCATCTCTTTGTCACATTTTATGTGAAATACAAAGTTTAAGTGATTTTGCCTGCAACAAGTTTGGGTGGTTGGTTTGTTTGTTGTTTTTGGTTTTTTTGTTTGTTTGTTGGTTTATTTTTAAATTGCAGTGCAGACTATTCCAGAAAGCTGTCATCTTCACAAACATTGCTTAAAACTGGAAAGATTTAACAGCATGATTGAAATCTTCATGTTCAGGTCAAAAGCCACTTCTACCAGATTCTGCTAATTGTGTAGTGTGAAGTAGTTACAGAAGCACTCTGTAAGTTTTTGTAAAGAAGGTGCCTAAAACACATACAGAAAACGACATTTATTGTAGTACTTGGCATTTGTTCATCTGCCTGACAAATCTAGGAGCAGTGACAGAACCAGAACAACACATTTCAGAGCTCTAGAAATGGGGACAGGCTAGACCATGTCAGAATGTGGGAAGCTCTTGCATGCTGCTGTTAAACAAATCTCTCTTTACAGTACAAGTTCCACAAACCACAGTGTTGAGTTTGCTATTTTGCATATAAAAATGGATTCAAGTTTAGGCTTTTTATTCAGAAAGAAAGTAGTGAAATGCAGAAGTCTCCTAAGAGCAAGAATGGCTGCTGATGTGCTTTCAAAGGTATCCACTGAACCTACCAGTCATACTGGATGTCACTTAGGAGTTAAGTGTCTTTATTTCCTACCTGAAAGAAATACCTCAGATGATTGAGTCAAATACTATATACTGTTGGCAGTCACTTAGAGATAGGCAACAGCAAATGGCAGACAGAAGTGTATGGGAAAACTGAGTTCACTGCCTCATTCAGGCTGCAAGTCCAGAATCCTTTCCTGATGATCGGCTACTACTGCCTGGAAGTGACCAGCGCTCACTCTTCTCTTCTTAAAATGCAACCACCAGAGGTGGTTGTTAGCCTAAAGGTTAGAGGTGTGTTAGCCTAAAGGTCAGAGCATTCTAACTGAATCAAAACGTTCAAGACATAAACACACAGAGAGCCTTTTCTGAATCTTCCTGGACTAAGAGACAGGACCTGCTTGTCCTACTTAAACCTACATGTTCAGAGACATCAGCTCTGGTCACGTGCACAAGCACAACTACAGCAGTTAGGAAACTAAGTCAGAGATGTGTAGCCATGTTAGATGCCTCTTTGGTTGCTGAGTGCTTTGTTAGTTTGCTTAAAGGAGGGAAAAAAAAAAAAAGAAACAAGCCTTATTTGAAATTTGGACTTCAATCACTGTTCGTGACCACTATATTCTGCTTTTGAAGGACACATGCTCTCATTACCTGAAATTTGGAAGCCAAAAATGTTTATCCTTGAATTTTCCTAACTGAAAATATCCCTCTGGCTTTTAAGGCCTCAAGCAGTCCAAGATGAAAAGTGTCACTGGCTAAACACATCTTGGTGTTCAAATTGAAAGCTCCAAAAAAGCGGATCCACATTGATAGTTACATACACACAGTGAGGAACAGTTGCAGCTGAACACTTACCAGTCAGTCAGCTCGGTATGGCCTTCACACAGTTTCAGTGCTTTGGTTTCACAATGAAACTTGAATAAAAAGTGTTACTTCATTATAGCAGCTGTCCTTTTGACAAGCTGATAGATCTCAGGCAGTTGGAAGAACACTACAGATTGAGGCACCAATTGTTACCCTTACAATTTAGATGTTATTAAACTCGTAAGTAACACTCAACACATCTGAAAAGCTTCCTAACAACCCAGCTACGTTTGCTGCTAGCAGAAATACAGTTGTTGCTGCTCTGTACCAATGTCAGACTAAAATATCAGTACACAGTAAGTAATGTGCTCAAGTCCATCTCCATGCATGTAACGCACTAAAATAGTTTCAGCAAAGATCCGTGGTCTTCCTGTCACGATCAGCTTGCTCTTATTAATCTGAAATCATACCAAAAGCTATGTACTGATACAGTTAAAGAAAACATGAAGCAGCAACCACCATATGCAGCCATTAATTAAGTGCCTGCCCTGCCCTTCTACCAAAGATCACATAGACTACATTCGTCTATAGCATACTCACTGACACCAACCCTATGCATAGAAACTAATACGTATAGAAGCTAGAGATGGTTTCCAATAGTGCAGTTCTGACTCACCCTTACACACGGACAGATTGAAGGGGCGCTGCAAAACAACACAGCAATGAAGCAAAACTGAGTATGAATAAAAGAAGCCAAGCAAGAAAACATAGGCAATATCGCTGTTTATCCCGGGAGTGGAGAGATGCAGCAACACACTAATTCAGCAAGAGCAGGCAAAAAAGCAACTTTATTAAATTATAATCCTGTTTTATATACCCTAGCCCCATGGGGCGATTGGTCAGTGGTCACCCATCTCCTAGGGTGATTGGCTAAAGTTCTACAACAACTATTTCAAAATATTTTTC